>OX638131.1:70567470-70797470 GCA_951804985.1 Dryomyza anilis
CCGCAGACGATGATACGAAGACTTTGCGAAAGCAGTCGGATGGTTCGGATACTGTGGCTCACGGTCAATAATCCCAATAATATTAGAGACATCCGCCATAAGAAGTGTCGTGTTGGGACAGCTTACCCGTTGTTAAACAATTTTTATAAATGACGAAATAAAAAATAAGACAGCCAATTTCGCCAATTTTCGGAAAAGTAAACGCTGGATTTGACATACAATTTACTATGAAATATTAATGATCAAACCAATTCATAGTAAATTTACTAGAAACGCTAACAATTATAAAATGTTATTGTTCATAGTAAAAATATATGAAACGTAGTAAAATTTTCGATATACTTTTTCGTTGGGTGTATGACGTTGCTGTCCATCTCATTGTGGATAGGATTGCCCGGTGTTGTGCGCGGACTGCGACCTCCGGATGACTTTCTCCGTCAAAAGTCCCCTACCAAAGTATCACCAAGGGAATTAAATTTGGTTGGACTGTTATTCGAAGGCGTTGCTGTCCATATTATTACGGCAAGGATTACGGCAAGATATTACGGCAAGGATTCTACATTTATCCGAGGACGTGATGTCCATCTTATAACGGCAAGGATTGCTCGCAGCTGTATGCGGACTGCGACCTCCGAGTGACCTTCTCCGGCGAAAGCCCGCTGTCAAGGGCGACGATCTGAGCGCATTCGTATTTCGGCCGACTGCAACAACAAAACTCCACAAAAAGTGCACAACAGGTCTGAGTCAAGAAAATACTATAAAATTGAAATATTTATATTGAGATATAAAACAGAATCGTGCTGCCTAGTCTAACCTAAACTAATTAAAAAAAAAAATAATAATACAAAATTAGACTTGGCACCCACGTGTTCTAGAAGAACTAAAAGTCCAATTTAAAACAAAAAAATCAATTTTTGTTACAAACTTAATTCAACAGATTTAAGATAGTTTGTAAGTGTGATGTTTTATGTTGTTTCTATGTGTTCAGTGTTTATAAATTTATGATATTGAGAATATCATGACCACCTTTCGGCCATTTTGTAAACCTTCGTGGTTCTAAATTTAAAAGTAAAAAAAAAATTTAGTAGCGTCTGAGCAATAATGGGGGACGGACGTGTCGCGCCGACCTCATGTATTTATAATTTTCCGTCGTTTCGTCCGTCGTCTTAGTTTTGTTAAACATAAATCGTGCTTAGTGTCGTCTAGTGCCGTCAATAATAACAATAACATATAATACAGCAAAAAAACACATTTCAAATTAAAATAAATTAAGCTCATCGCCCAATATTAAAAAGCAATAAAAACAGAACAATAATAACTCTCACTCTCGCAACACAAAAAAAAAATATAGAACAAAAATAAATCAAAAAAAAAAAAAACAGTTTCACCCACGCACTGCCACTTCATTTTGCAATTGTCAACGCAAGCGGCTTTTTATGCTCTTTGCCGCAACTGCATATACTTGTTTTTTCGTATTCTGTCCCTCCCCTTTCCTACTCCAAGGTACTAGCGTGCGCAACTGAGGCTGCACTGAGTGCGTAATCTGTGCCGTGGTGAGGCATAACACACACCACGCCTTAGCTTGCGCTCTCAACTGTTTGTTGCATCTGCCGCACGCTGATAGTATGTTTGTATGTTTTGAATTTGCACAGTGGCACAAATGTCGCAAAACTTTCGTATAGATTTTTGCAACATTCGTGGGCTGAGGGCGAATTTTTTCTCGGTATATGCGTATGTGTCCATACATAGGCCACAAATAATGGCACTAGGTGAGACCCAAGTTAATGAGGGTGCAGATCCAATGGATTTTCACATACCTGGTTATCACTTATTGCCATTATTCTTTGCCCATACGGGCCTTGCTCTTTTTATTTGGAGTGACGTTGCGTATCAACTGCAGTAACAGCATAGTGTGTCGGATAGCGAATTTAATACTAAATTCAAAATCCAAACACACATCATGCACTTGTGCTTTCTTTATAGGAGTCCGAATTTAGGTCGGGTTTCCACCTGTAATAAGCTGGATGCCTTATCTGATTCGATCTCAAATATATTGGAGCAATTTCCAGGCAGTGAAATTGTTGTTGCCGGCGATTTTAATGTGCACAACGCCACTTGGTTGAGTCACTCGGGTCTATCAACACAGGAGGGTTGTTATGTTGAGCTTTTTGCCGAGTGCAACAAACTCGCTCAAATGGTGAAGGAGCCGACGTATATTCCACGCGTCGGCGGGCAAAGCCCAAAAGTCCTAGACCTTTTTCTGACTTCACATCATGAAAAATGTGATGTAAAAGTCCTTGCACCTCTTGGTAATTCCGACCACTGTACTGTTTCCGATGAGTTTCCGTATTCTAGTTTACGCGCCTCTTCGATTAAAGCCCCGAAGAGGACTGTATGGCTTTACGAAAAAGCAAATTGGGTTGCGTTAAATGATTTTTTTCGCAACTTTAATTGGAAATAGTGTTTCGCTGACAGAGACATAAATGCTGCGGCTTTAATGGTACAAAATATTATTTTATTAGGTATGCGGTCCTTCACACATTCTAAAAAAAATAGCATTAAACCTAAGGACCACTCTTGGTTTAATTAGACTTGCAGGATTGCAGTCAGGTCGAAAGAGGAAGCCTTTCAGACTTGGCGTTCTAACAAGAATGCTGATACTGAAAGACTTCGTATACAGGCTAGGAATCGCTGTAATGCCGTGATCTCGCGCGAAAAGTTTCTTCACGAACAAAACACGAGCAAAACACGAGCAAAAAGGTCCTACTCTATCAAAGGTGTGGTCATTTGTAAAAAGGGTCATTTGTAAAAAGGGTGAAGAATCAGACGACATCGTCTACTCCAACTCTTAGTATGAATGGCCAGACCTTCACTGACCCGGTTCATAAAGCTAATCTCTTGGCAGAATTATTTGCAAATAATTCAACGCTCCCAGATAGTAATCAACCACTGCCTGCCGTCGATTTTGTTTCTTCTGCAATGCCGGAGATACATTTTCGAACTCGGGCAGTTAAAAAGGTTTTAGAAAACCACAACATTAACAAAGCCTCTGGGCCAGATGGTATATCTGCCCATGTGTTGAAGAAGTGCGCGTCAACGCTGGCTTGTCCGTTGCGTAACCTTTTCAACGTCGCCTACACGACAGGAGTTTTTCCATCTTGTTGGAAAGTTGCCAATGTCCAGCCAGTTCCGAAAAAGGGCGAGGCCACGAACCCCGCCAATTACCGACCCATTGCAATATGCTCTGCACTCTCCAAGGTAATGGAGAGCGTAATTAACTTCCACCTTGTGAACTATCTTGAGCACAACGAATTGCTCAGTCACCGCTAATATGGTTTCCGTAGGGCCAGACCCACAGGTGACTTGATGGCGGTTCTCTCCGAAAAGTGGAATAATTGTGTTCACCTTTTCGGGGAGAGCAAGGCTGTTGCTCTTGATATCTCCAAGGCTTAAAGCCCTCGTTTCAAAATTATTTGCATATGGTGTCGGTGAATCTTTTACTCGATGGATATCGAGTTTTCTCCACTATGAATGACACACTCAATAATGACCTTAAAACAATCTCCGAGTAGGGTCTTGCAAATAGAGTTGATTTTAATGCACACAAGACCCAATGTTGTCTGTTATCTCACAAAAGAATGGATTCAACCTACGTCCCCTTAATATGGGTGCTGTGGATATTGCAGAGTCAGCTGCTCTTGACGTTCTGGGCATATCAAGGCAATGTGATCTCCGTTGGAATGATCACATATTTGACGTGTCGAAAGAGGCGGCCAAGTGCCTCGGTTTTTTAAAACGGTGTAAGACATACTTCACTCCTGCTGACTTGCGCACTGTCTACACCACCTATATTCGGCTTAAGATGGAAAACAATTCGCACATATGGGCAGGGGCTTCAAAATCTTCTTTGGAGTTCCTGGATCGAATCCAACAACGTGCAATATATTTAATAGGGGATGAAAATATTTCATCCTCTATTGGTTCTCTTGAGCACCGAAGGACCGTAGGGTCTGTAAGCCTGTTTTATAGGTATTACAATGGTAAGTGTTCGAGGGAAATACATGGCCTGATTCCACCAGGTCGTGTGTCCTCTCGATCTACTCGGGCATCGAACCAAGCCCACCCCTTCGTTGTTCACTCGGCTCTCAATAGAACCACGCATTACCGAGAGAATTCGTTCTTCAGTCGCACGATACGTTTGTGGAACAATCTCCCTGCGTCTGTTTTTCCCGACATTTTTGACATTGGCAAGTTCAAAACAAACATTCACCGACACTACTCTATCTTTCCTCCCTCCTCTTACCAATAATCCTTCCTCCCTCCTCATAACTATAATCCTTTCTTACGATCAACACTATGCATTGCATGAATCGGGGGCATCCCCTGAGCGTTGGTTAACTTGTAAAAAAAGGGTCGGGGGATAAGGGGAAAAATAATAACACAAACATAAAAATTCACCTAAGTCACCAGCGTACGTAAATAAAATAAAAACAAAATCCTTTTCAGTTGAAATATATATGGCCTAAAACGTTATTATAAATGTATATAAATTAGAAATTATATGTTAATAAAAATGTTTACTGCTATCATAATTTTTTCTTTTCTTATTTTTGAATATTAAGTGTTAATATGTGTGGTTAAGTGAAAATTTAGGTGGTCATTTAAATCTGAGGCGATGATAAATGTGAGGGGTGACTCCAACATATGGCGCGACGTCACCACTGGCTCTGCATAACCTTGCGGAGATGTGGGTGGGAAAGTCAGAGGACAAAACCTTTTGTCCCAGCTGTGATGAAATGTTGCTGTATTTTTCTTTTCCGTATTAATTTTTTTCAATTGTGTTTACGCTTTTCGTTTCTACTTTTGTTGTCTTTGTTTAAATTTCTATTTAGTTTAAGTCATTAAACTAAATATTCCGAAATTAATACTACCTTTTCTATACACTTTCGTAAAAACCCTGGCACGAATTATATTTTTTTTCCTTGATGGCAACAATGAGGTCCGATGAAAGGTCAAACCGTCCCACGACGAGCTTAAGCCGAGCTGGAGCAAGCGTGCCACCTGACTTGACAAAGGATCATGGTCAGTAAAAATACCGAAACAGAGCTGCCACTTTCAAATGTGACAGCTTCTTTAAATAAATAAATGCCACAAGAAATGGCGCCCAACGACAGGACACTAAAATTTGCAACGAGATGTGGATCTCTGTGGTTCGTCCCGGTGCAATGGTCACGGAACCGCCTCTACCGCGCTGCTACATAGGAAAATATCTTTGTTGTTCGATGGAGGTGAAATGTTTTTGTGATAAATATTCCCGATGATTAAGTGAATGTCTTGCCTTGTAACCTAAAAGCTACAGAGCTAGGTACAATTGCAACACTCACTATGACATTAGCAATATGATCATATTGTATGTTTTTATTATTGTTATTTGTGTTTATATTAACTTTCTCCAATGTTGTTTTGGTTCATGTAGCTAGTTACCATCTCGATAGTTTTGTGTGAACGTCCACACAAACTCCTTTAAGCTAAGTGATGTTTGCGTCATACAGACATAAATTTTGATTTAACCTTTATACATTATACGTCCCGTCTGTGTCTCTTTGTACCTTTCGCGTTGGGGTACCGTACTAAAGACGTTAAATAATACTATTAGGGTTACATAGAATTAATCAATAATTCTATCAACAGCACGTTCCACCGGACTATTTAATAAAGTATTTTTTTCTAACTTCGTAACTGAAACAATGTAATTAAGTGCTATTAAATTCAGATTAAATCAACATAGAATATTTAGTTTATTTAAATGTTATATTTAGATTTATTAAAATTTGTCTATGGTTATTTTTCCGGTTCATCACAGTTTCGTTACGCATCTCGCCATATCGGCTTCATAACCATCTGTTTGCTGTTGATTTATCTTCAAGAGAAAAATTTAAAAGTTATATTTCAGATAAACTTGTGTCTCAATATAATTTTCTTTGCTAAACAGTAGTAAAAATTATATTACGGAAAGTATATCAAAAACATTTATGCTTTAGTTTAGTTTCTGTAATTTCATTTTGATATTACGAAAATACGATTTTGGCAAAGTGATTTTTTTTCTAATTAGTATTATTTTGAAGATACAGATTTAGTTAGTCATTGTTAATTATTTTATTGTACATTTATAATATTTTTATGTCTATTTTGTTATTCAATTATTTATCTAGATATTAATAAGATATTTATTGACATTTATTTATTTATTTTTGTTTTTTTTGTCGATATTTTTAATATATATATTGTTCATGATATATAATAATTTGCAAAGATGCCCGATACAACTGACAACCCTCCTACAGAGTTAGCTTCAGGTTCATCACATGGGTAGGCTAATTCAACATGTCTCATGAACTGGCCCGAATTTAGTGTACTTTCTACTCAGGGCTTGTTAAGTGCTTTCCAACCCTTAGCAAATAGGGACTCCAACCCCCACAGAAGAGCAGTTCCTAAAAATACAACACCAGCTATTACATTACAAACAATTATTAGTCCAAATGGTATGACCCTCAAAGATTACATAACTTCTGCTATTGGAGCATCTGAGGCCAGTTTATCGTGTTAGGAAATTGGTTCCTAAAATGATCAATGATTCCATAGTGGAAATGGAAAGGGGAGAACAGGTTATGAACCCATCTCCAAATCTAAATCTGCCTCAATTAGACAATCGTAACCTTAATTCACGATTACCAGGTCTAAATGTTATTGTAGATACCCCGCATTTGCCAAGAACCGCTCAACCTATTCCGTCCGCGCCCGTACAGCGACATAACAATCCCATGTTGCGTCCCCCACCAAATTTACCACTTATTACTGAGCGGGATGAAATACCATCATCCGCTAGTGGCGGATACGATTATGTCCGTACGAGAAATGCAGAAGTTAACAGATCATTTTCATCAAACCGTAATAATGCTGAATTTAATCAAAATCAGTTTAATCACAGACAGTATTTGCAAACCAATATTAATCAAATAGCACCACAACCAACAAACAGTCGATATGACGATGTGGCAAAGTGGGTACGCTGTTTTGAACCAAAATTTGATGGTTCCCATAAATCGCCTTCAGTAAATGATTTTGTATTTAGAGTTGAAATGTTACAACAAATGAATCAATATCCTTGGGATCAAGTATTACGATCGTTTCATTTGTTTCTGTCTGGCGATGCTACTGACTGGTACTGGGATTATGTACGTCAGTATAGGGTATATGAATGGCATGAACTTAAATCGGCTTTGATCAGGAAATTCAGTAAACTTCAAACTGATTTTGAGATAATACACGTAATGATGGATAGACGACAGCAGCCTAACGAGTCATTTGATGATTTTGTTAGAGCTGTCAGTAAATTGAGAAATCAATTAGCCCAGCCTATTTATGAGAAAGACCTGGTGCAGATAATTAAAGATAATCTCCGAGGTCCATTACAACAACTTTTATTTCCGATTAATTGCTATTCTTTGGAGAATCTTTTAAATGAAGGTAGACGAGCTGAAGCCATGATGAAAAGAAATTATAGCCATGTCAGAAATTATCGAGTAAACGAAATTGATTATGATTTTGAACAGCAACAACCTCGAGACTTAGATAAAAACCAAATTTTTTATGGTAGAACAGGAAATTATTTCTGCCCTCCATATAATAGACCAGCGAAATAGCTGCTATGGGTTTTCAACAACCACAGAATCGCTCTAGAGTGCCTGTAGTTCTGAAGTGCTGGAACTGTAAACAAATGGGTCATAATTGTATATTATGCCCTTTGCCACATCGGAATCTTTTCTGTTACAGATGCGGTTTAGAAGATGTTGTGACCTCTAAATGCCCAAGGTGTCAGGGAAACCACATTTCGAGTGTGCGGAAGACCGGAGAGCCACACTCGAATCCAGCATAAACCGGTATTTTGAATTAAATCCAGTTCAAATTCTCAAAAGAGAAGATAAAGCTGATATTAAAATAACACCCAGGCTAAAACCAATTCAACCATATGATATAAGACTTTAACATTATAACAGTGTACGAGAGTCCATATTTAGTTCAACACCTCATACAACAAAAAGCATTGCTAGTGTAAGATATCGGTTTAAAAATAAAAAAAAATAAGTTTCAGAAAATTGTGAGTACGGTTATTTCTAGGGAAGGAGATATAAGACCATACACCGATATTAAAATTATGGGTCAAGCTTTCCACCCACACTAGCGGTGTGGGTGTGCTAGGAAAAGATTGTTTACGATTGTGCGAACAGCTAGGTTTGAAAATTGAAGAATTTATTTCATACGTAAACAAGCAAATCTGGGGTTTGTTAAAGCATCGGTAGAATTTAGAAATCGCAAAGAAATAGTAACTTTTTATCTTGTTCCCAGCATACAACAGGAATTAATATTAGGGTTTGATTTTTGGGAGATATTTGGTTTAAAAACAACATTACTGGGATCCATATGCGACCTTTCGATACCACCATTAGATGACAATCAGCACAGACTTACAACAGTACAAGAACAACAACTTAAACAAGCGGTTGATCGATTTAGGTGTTTTTCAAAACATGGTCTTGGTAAAACTAATCTTGAGATACACACCATGGTAACTAGGTACGCGCTCCCAGTAAAACAGCGGCACTATCCCGTTTCTCCAACGGTACAAGCACTTCTATATGAGAAATTGGATAGGATGCTAGAAATGGGTGTAATTGAGGAGAGTGAAAGTCCATGGAATAACCCAGTAACTCTTACGGGATGGAAAACTAAGAACAGATCCTGAAAAGGTACAGGCCATAGCCCAGCTGAAGCCACCTAAGAATCCGAGGGAAGTTCGGGGTTTTCTCGGGATGACCGGCTGGTATCGTAGGTTTGTATAAGATTATGCTTCAATAGCTGCACCAATTACGGATACATTAAAAAAAAAATCAAAAGTTCTGTTTTCATGAAGAAGTCATACCAACAATTAAAGGAAACCCTTATTAGTTCCCCTGTGTTGACGAACCCTGATTTTGGTAGAAGGTTTTATGTTCAATGTGACGCGTCGGACCATGGAGTGGGTGCTGTGTTATTTTAAAGGGACGATAAAGAAGGAGAGCATCCCATTGCCTACTTTTCAAGAAAGTTTAATCCCGCCCAGAGAAATTACACAGTAACTGAAAAAGAATGTATGGCCGTAGTCGAAGCTGTTATAAGACTTAGACCATAACTTATGGTTTTTACCATAATTACGGATCATTCAAGTCTTAAGTGGCTTATGAGTCACAAAGACCTGAGTGGACGCTTAGCACGCTGGAGCCTTCAGTTACAAATTTTTAATTTCGAAATAGAACATCGAAAAGGCTCACAAAACTTCGTCCCAGAAACATTATCTAGGATGGAAGTTCACGAAATTACGATGGCTCAAAACATAATTGACCTTGATGCTGACGAGTTCAAATCTGTAGAGTACCTTGAATTAATTCAGAATGTGTTGAATTTAGCTGAACGGCTACCATATCTTCAGGTGAAGGACGAAAAGGTTTACAAATGAACCACAATGTATAACGGTGTTATTGAAGATGAAGAGCACGCTTGGAAACTATGGGTACCCGCGGGTTTAATATCAAAAATAATAAAAAATGCCCACGAGCCCCCACAAGTATCTCACGATGGCTTCGCAAAAACTCCGAATTAAAGAATACTTTTATTGGCCAAATATGTCCGACCATGTCCGTGAGTATGTCCAAAACTGTTCTCTATGCAAACAAACAAAGCCTAATAATCAGACATTGAGACCACCAATGGGTTCAGAAACCGTAACTGAGCGCCCTTTCCAAAAGATATACGTTGATTTTTTAGGACCATGTTCCACGTCGCGTAGCGGTAATTCATATATCTTCATTGTGATGGATCACCTAACAAAATATGTTTTCTTTAAGTGCCTAGGTAAAGCCACCACTAAAAATATTACTCGCTTTCTTTCATCGGAAATATTTTACAAATTTGGAGTACCGGAAGTTATACATTCCGATAATGATCATCAACTCCGCAGTAAAGATTTCCAAGAACTTTTGGTAACATATGTTCACAGGAGTGTATTCACCCCAATCGAATGCCTCAGAACGGAAAACCTCTAGGTATATATCACGCACAACACCTTACGGCTTGTATTGGTCGGAAATCAAAAGATTAAAAGAAATATTTAAGTTAGCTATTGTCGTCGTGTCGTGTACAAAACGCATTAAGAACACTAATTAAGGACACTGTCTTAGACGAGAGGCTGTCTTGAAGATTATTAGATCGATATATAGCTCATTTTGATTTGTAACAACGATACATCGGATTTATCTGCGTATTTCTTTTGGAAATTTAGAGAAAAAAAAATCTGATCCTAAAAGTACAACATCGGAAAACTAGCCCAAGTCCTTTGACAGAGTAAATCTAGAAAAGTCCTTGGTTTTGTGACTGCCGCCAATGAAAATAGCTTAATTATCAACTTGTATTTTAATTGCCTGTGAATATGCTCCTGTAGCTTTACTTTCAAGTCTGGCAACGCTGCTAATCTAAAAATCTATCGATGTTTTCATTTCTCGATTAATTATTTGACTGATATGACAGACACATTTTCACATAACCTTCACTTTGCTGAAAATTTGTCTGCGTGAAGTCGCATGGTTTTATGATCCTGCAAATAACAATTAAAGAATTAAATTATTTTTTAAACTTATCTGAGGTAAATATTAAACAGTAAAAATCATGGTTATATGCACAAATATAAATCCATTAACCTATGTAGGCCGTTGCTGTCCATCTCATTGTGGAAACGATTGCCCGGTGTTGTGCGCGGACTGCGACCTCCGGGTGACTTTCTCCGTCAGAAGTCCCCTACCAAAGTATCACCAAGGGAATTAAATTTGGTTCGCAAGGATTGCTCGGAGCTGTATGTGGACTGCGACCTCCGAGTGACCTTCTCCGGCGAAAGCCCGCTGTCAAGGGTGACGATCTGAGTTTTGGCAGACTGCAACAACAAAACGCCACAAAAAGTGCACAACAGATCTGAGTCAAGAAAAGACTATACAATTGAAATATTTATATTGAGATTTGAAACAGAATCGTGCTGCATATTCTAACCTAAAACTAATTAAAAAAAAAAAATAATAATACAAAATTAGACTTGTTCTAGAAGAACTAAAAGTTCAAATTTAAAACAAAAAAATCAATTTTTGTTACAAACTTAATTCAATAGATTTAAGATAGTTTGTAAGTGTGATGTTTTGTGTTGTTTCTATGTGTTCAGTGTTTATAAATTTGTGATATTGAGAATATCATAACCACCTTTCGGCCATTTTGTAAACCTTCGTGATTCTAAATTTAAAAGAAAAAATAATTTCTCATAAGTGGTGACCTAAAATAGCAATTAATATAATGTTAACAGAAAAAAAAGAAAATTATTGTTGAAAAATAATAAAAAAATAATAATAAAATAAAAATATGAATAAATTATTCTTCGTCGCGGCGGTATAAAATAAAGAAAAAAAAGGAAATGTATTTCAGTGTTGTGACATATTAAAATTGGTACCAAGTTTGTATGTGCAAAATTTTGTGAGCGTTTTAATTCAATCCATTAACTGGGGTTAAAGATCGTGGTCAAATCGATGAATGGTTTAAGGGTCGAGGGATAAGGGGAAAAATAATAACACAAACATAAAAATTCACCTAAGTCACCAGCGTACGTAAATAAAATAAAAAAAAAACTCTTTTTTAGTTGAAATATATATGGACTAAAATGTAATTATAAATGTAAATAAATAAGAAATTATATGTTAATAAAAATGTTTACTGCTATCATAATTTTTTCTTTTCTTATTTTTGAATATTAAGTGTTAATATGTGTGGTTAAGTGAAAACTTAGGTGGTCATTTAAATCTGAGGCGATAATAAATGTGAGGGGTGACTTCAACATATGGCGCGACGTCACCACTGGCTCTGCATAACCTTGCGGAGATGTGGGTGGGAAAGTCAGAGGACAAAACCTACATATTTTTGTCCCAGCTGTGACGAAACGTTGCTGTATATTTCGTTTCTACTTTAGTTGTGTTTGTTTAAATTTCTATTTTGTTTAAGTCATTAAACTAAATTTTCCGAAATTAATACTACCTTTTCTATACACTTTCGTAAAAACCCTGGCACGAATTATATTTTTTTTCCTTGATGGCAACAATGAGGTCCGATGAAAGGTCAAACCGTCCCACGAATCCGACGAGCTTAAGCCGAGCTGAAGAAAGCGTGCCACCCGACTTGACAAAGGATCATGGTCAGTAAAAATACCGAGACAGAGCTGCCACTTTCAAATGTGACAGCTTATTTAAATAAATAAATGCAATAAATAAAAAAACGCGAAAATGTATCTCATTGCCGTGAAAATTAATATCGAAGACTGTCGGATTTATGGACATTAATAACTCAAAGTGTTGGTAAAGGACTTCTCTAATAAATAGTGATGATCATTTGCAAGAACAAGACAAGAAATGGTAATCTTGTTCTTGCACACTAAGTCTTGCTCTTGCATAGGTACATATGATCTTGTTCTTGGTCTTGTTCTTGCAATACCTTTCTTGTACTTGCATGCAAAAATCTTGCAAAATTTTATATAAAAGATCGAAGACAATTATCTTAAACTGCATATTAATTTTGAAAAAGAATAGATTTTGAACACTAATTGTATTAAAAATTTTTTTTTTCCATATTTTCAATGTAAAACAACACAAAAATTTGAATTATATTTTAAAAAAAATTAACTAATAAAAATAATTCAAGTATATAATATAAATCAAGTGATCTTGACGAGACAATTCAAAATCTCAAGGACATAATAAAATGAACATATACGTTCATAATAAATATAAGGAATATTTCGTATATGCATATTTCTGTTTTCGTCAGAGATTAAAAAAATTCGTATGCTGCACGTACCGTATGTCAAGAGAACACACACACTATCTTGCAGGGTAACATTTATCTTTGGGAACACAAACTCAAACTCTACAAAGCGAACACTAACAGAAAGAAGAGAATAAAGCAACACCGAATTACGATGCTTATACACTTTCGCACGACAACTCTTCGTTTCCAATAAGCAATGAGTTTAAGGTTTGAAACTTGGAGAATTTTCTTTTACAACCAGTGTGGATGTAGTGTCATGATCAAGTCGAATAAATGAATGTTATTCCAACGTTGGTTATCGAAGTTTAAAAAATTTGAGACGAAATTCAGTACACAAAATTACTCAGTGGCAACCAGTGATGTGTTAAATAAAATGTCAACAAGAAAATTTAAAATTTTGTTCGCCACTACATATGCGCCACTGCATTCGCACAATCAGTGAGATCATTGTTTTTTGCTTGAATTAGCAAACAGACAAATCAACAGACAAGTCATCCCGAGAATACTACTACACGGAAAATGCACGATGAGCAAATATACAATGTAAGTGGCCAAGGTTTACGAATTTGTTTATGAAATATTAATATATTTTCATTCATACTCAGAAAACATTGATATTTTTCGCGAAATTGGCAATATTATACATCGCAGTGGCGCAATTAGATTCACTGTTTTGATCTTCGCGGTACGTCGTGGATTTTACAAAAAGTTCCTGTACACTGCCACCGGCGCAACTACTCTTGCAGCAGTCTGTTATCTCACAGAAGGGAGAATCTAATATAGGACATACTTTAATTCCTTTTAATATATAGTATTATAACTTATATGCGTTTTTTATTATTTTATATATAAAATTTAATTAGGGAAATATATGCGCTTGAATTCAAGTAAAATTTGAAGTTCGACTTTAAGTTCAAAATTAAGTTAAACATCAAAGCAAAAACCACATTTAAATATAGCTTACAATTAAGTTAAACCTCGAATGTATATTCAAGGTCGGAATACAATTTTAGGTAAAGGCTGTACAAGCTTACATATCCATGTTCAATATACATTCAATAATCACTTAATATCCAGGGCTCTGATCACGCACCAATATACTACGACATTTGACATTCACTTGAGAATGTTTTTAAATCAATCACTACTTTCAAGCTGATGCCATGAGAGAAGCGTTTGACTCATTGTAAATCTTTATTTGAGTATTATAGCCTTTTCAACAAAAACCATATCCTTGAACGCAAACGTTAATTTCCATTTTTTCTCAAATTAAGAACAAGCTGTATTTCAAAATAAACCTCCACTTTTCTTTCAGCTTGAGAGTAGGTTTAAATTTGACTTTAAAGTTAGTGTCGATTTCAATTTTACAATCAAGCTTATCGTAAACTCGAAATTAACATTAATATGCAAATTGAGTCAAAGTATAAATGTTAATTTTATATTTATATTATTTAAAATGTATTTTTAGCCTCATATAATTTTAAATAAAAACCAAATTAATTCAGATATGAACTTATATTTTATTTAATGTGCTCTATCTTACAATTTTCAATTTAAATTTTGTTCTTTGCAGCCTGGTATTTTTTTTTGTTTTAGGTATCGAGTTTTAACGTTTTGAAAAAACTGAATACACGTTTTTTCAAAGACTGCATAAGTTTTTAATCTAAAGTTTTATACATCGTCGTTATAGAACTAAAAGTCACAAAATAGCATTTTTGAAAATACGAATTATAAAGTTTTTTGTGTATATGTCATACATAAAATCAAATAACCACAACATATATTTTAAGTATTGGATATCGTTTCTATTTCCGGCACTGCGGTATGTTTGTTGAAATTTATAATAGAAGAAATTTTTAGCGATAAAAAAGGTTTATGCATGAAAAAATTTACTTTAACCTGGAATTTATTTTTCCGTCTTCTTTGGACAGCTCTTAAAGGTTGAAAAGTTTGAAATTTGCAGTTTTTAAACCTTAATATTAAACCTTTAAAATTTCTACAAGTTTTGCTACTACGGACCGTTGCATACAAAAATGACATACATTTTATATTTGACAGATATATTTTGTGTTTGTTTTTATTTCAATATCGACTGAAATGTCATTTTAACTAACCGATTTCCATCGATTAATTTTAATTCATAGTTAAAAGTTTTATGCAACCGGCCCTTAATAATTTTTTGTTTAAACATTTTTAATTTAAAATTTTATTAGTGATTTTTATTTATTTTTTCTTCTTTGAAACCAATTAACTTAGAATAATCACGACTTTTCTAATAGAAAGGTAACAAAATTATTTGGCAGAAAATGCAATAAAATCGATTTTGAAAAAAAAAAATGTATTTGGTTACTTTCACTTCTACAACGACGATATGTTTTACTCACTTTTCAAGGCTGCTGTAATACTAAGCGCCCTCACCGGACCTTTTTGGGCCGTTCCCATTCAACAAAAATGTCTCGCTGCTTGGTCAACAAGCAATTTTCTCCAACAACATTTGATGAATTTTTCACAACTGTCTGCAATTTGCTGTTCAAATTGCGTCACCTGGAATTAAATTTAAAATGCTTTAGCATGAATGTTAAAAATAATGTTATATGAAATATGATATTAAAAATGTTATGTTGAATAACCCATGCCGCCAAATCATTTCTTAAATTATCATTTTGCAATGACCGAATTTCTTCTTCATCTGACTCTGTTGAAGAAATATTATCTTCATCTTCCCAAGTCAATTCAGACCTAAAAGCATCAGATGAGAAAGAATATGGTTCATTGGAAACGTATTCAACATTTTCTGCATGTTCTGCAATATGCTTTTGCATATGATTATGCAGGGTTGTATTATTTAAAGTTTCGATACTTTTTCATAAATGCCTTTATACCTGTTTATACACTTTCTTGGTACTTTCAATTCAGACTCAATTTAAAGGAAAATATTATTATAAATCATTTGAACTCAATTTTCTACTGATTTGAAAAACATGTTAAATTTCATAGGCAATTTTCAAATTTTTTCAAATGTTTGACCAAGGTATATTGGGGTATGACGATAATCGTCTAACGATATCGTTTAGGCGATGGTCTTAATGAGGCAAAAACGATAGAATTTTATAACTATCGTTTCGACGACTATCATTTTTAAGTTACGTAATTAGAGCCCAGGTTTTTGGTTTATTGGTTTGCTATTCTATATCATTGCGCGGCAACAAACAGACGCATGACAACTGACAGTCGCATGGCAACACACTACATGTATCTAGTACAGCTATCTAGTCGGCAACAACGAGTTTTCTTTGTGGTACAAAAAATGTCCCGCCAAAAATTATATCAAAAGCATTATTTTTTTTGTTGCATTTTTGTTGTTGCACTTTCAAACAAATCAGCGGATTTGTGAAAAAAAACACAAAAAGAATATCAGCTCAATGATGTACACTTTGAAAATGTTAATAAATTATTTTAATTGATTTTATAAGTTAAATGAAATAATACACATAGAACTTTACTTAAGAAAAACTTCATGATTTTACAATTTTTGAATAACTATGTATAAAAGTAAAACAAAAATAATAATGTGGATAGCACAGTGCATATGCACATGCACAATCGATTAAGAACTTGCTTACTTACTTATATGACCCTTACAACCGTGGGTCGGTTTTGGCCGCTGAGTCGAGTTTCGATTCAAGCACCTTCTTGGCTGGAGTGTTTTCATCCATTCATTCGACATGACCTAGCCAGCGAAACTGCTGGATCTTGGTGCGCTTGACTATGTCAATGTCGTCGAATAACTCATACAGCTCGTGGTTCATCATGATTCGATACTCGTTAGCAAAGGAAAATCTTTCTCTCGAACGCTCCCAGTACTCTCTCATCCGTGGAGGCCAGCGTCCATGTTTCCGCACCACAAAGTAGGCCGGGCTTATGAGCGTTATTTTTGTACGGCGAGAGAAGGCTCTACTTCTCAATTGCATACTGAGCCCAAAGTAGCACTTGTTGGCAAGAGTTAATCTCCAGGCTGACTTCGTTGTTTGCTCTTTATGCTGGATCCCAAGTAGATGAAGTCCTTCACAATGTCGAAATTGTGGGTGCCAAAATCAGCTTTTTGTCCAAGACGCACGGACTCTTTTTTGCTTGTTGACACAAGGACCTTCGTCTTGTCCTCGTTCACCGCTAGACCAATTCTACGCGACTCTTTCTCTAATCTGGAGAATGCTGCGCTGACTGCTCGTGTGCTCCTGCCAATGATATCAATATCGTCGGCATATGCGAGCAGAATGACACTTTTGCTGAGGATAGTGCCGCTTTGAAAGAGTTCGCCAGCTCGAACTATTTTCTCCATCAATAAGTCGCACGATAGGGAGTCACCTGCCTAAAACCTCTCTCGGTATGAAATGGCTCGGAGAGGTCTTTTCCTATTCTCACTGAGCAACGTGTGTTGCTCAGGGTCATCCTGCAAAGCCTTATAAGTTTCGCAGGTATACCGAACTCAGACATTGCGGCGTATAATGGTTCCCTTATCGGAGTGTCGTAGGCGGCTTCATAGTCGACTAATAGGTGGTAGGTGTCGATCTGTTTTTCTTGGGTCTTTTCCTGGATTAGGCGGACTTGTATTGCGATATTGAGTAGACTGATCCCAAGGTAATTGGCGCAGATAGTGGGATCCCCTTTCTTAAGGATTGGGCAGAGTACACTGAGGTTCCAGTCACTTGGCATGCTTTCATCCGACCATATTCTGCTTACGAGGTCGTGCATGCTCTCTATTAGCTCGTTGTCTCCGGTCTTAAATAACTCAGCAGGCAGGCCATTAGCACCTGCGGCTTTGTTGTTTTTCAGCCGAGCGATGGCTGTTCTGACCTCGGCATGGTCGGGTGGCGGAATCTCAACGTCATCATCAAGTACTGGGGTTGCCGGGTTTACTTCTTTATTGGTGGAATTGCTGTCATCATCACCGGTCAGCAGTTTAGAGAAGTGAGCCCTCCATATCTTCAGTGTGCTCTGGATATCTGTGACTAGATTCCCGTTTTCATCTTTACAAGAAGAGGCTCCGGATTTAGAACCTCCGGCTAGGCGTCTTATTTTCTCGAAGAATTTTCGAGCCTCATTCCTGTCCCCGTGCATCTCAATCTCCTCACACTCACGTCTTCCTGCCTCTCTTTTTTTACGTCTGAAAAGACGTCTCTCTTCCCTTTTCTTCTCTTCGTATCGCTCCTTCGCATCTCGCGTATCTACTGACTGCAGGGTGGATTTGTACGCAGCGTCTTTCTCTGCAGTGGCCGTGCGACACTCTTGGTCATACCACTGATTCCTCAGGGGGCGTTGGAATCCAAGCATATCTTCGGCAGCAGTACGCATAGAGCAGGAGATATGGTTCCATTGCGCGCTTATATCATCGAGAGGAGGAGTGCCTTGTCTAAGCAGGTGTGAGAGTTGAGTGGAAAAGGCTTGCGTTCCCTGTTGTTATTGCAGATTTTTGACGTCTAGCTTTCTCTGCGTTTGGTTCCGTACGTTCTTCGCAGCGCTTAAGCATGTGCGGACCTTGGCTGCTACAAGGTAATGATCCGAGTCCATATTGGCACCACGGATAGTGTGTACGTCCATCACGCTCGAAGCGTGCCTTCCGTCAATCACAACGTGATCAATTTGATTTCAAGTTTTTTGATCGGGCGACAACCATGTGGCCTTGTGGATATCGAAATGTTCGAATCTAGTGCTACTAACTACCATGTTTCGTGCTGCGGCGAAGTCGATTAGCCTCGTTCCCTTATCGGAAGTGTTGGCATGGAGGCTAAATTTTTCGATTGTGGGACAATAGGTGACTTCTCTGCCCACCTTGGCGTTAAATCGCCTAGCGATTTTGATATCGTGGCGGGGGCAGCGCTCGTATGCGTTGTCTAGGCGCTCGTAGAAGCGCTCTTTTGTCTCGTCATCTTTTTCGTTCGTCGGAGCGTGTGCATAAATTAGGCTGATGTGGAAATATTTAGCCTTGATGCGGATTGTTGCCAGCCTTTCGTCCACGGGCGTGAACCTTGAGACAAGGTAGCGGAGTCTCTTGTCGAACACAAATCCACATCCAAATTCGTGTCTCTCCGCATGGTAGCTGTAGTAGATATCACAGGACGCTTGTTTCGAGCAGCCCTGTCCCGTCCATCGCATCTTCCGGATAGCGGTGATGTCAGCCTTATATTTTTCGAGGACATCTGCCAGCTGGATAGACTCACCTTCCCCATAAAGGGTCCGGATATTCCAGGTGCATATCCGTAAATCATGGTCCTTAAAACGTTTGCGTGGGTCGTCATCGTGGTAATCGGTCGTAATCCGAGGCTTATTTTTTGTTTTCATTGGGCGCGTAGGTTTTTTTCCGTGGTGGGACCCAAACCCAACGCACGAACCCTCACTCTGAGAGAGATGCTCGCCACTCACTTTAGCCGACTTCTACACCGGGTGGTGTAGAGCGCCGTTTCCAGGGACTTCCACGGGAGTACTTCCACCGAAGTGGAGGGTCACCATTTGACAATTGACAATTCTGGTGACCAGTGAGTTGACTTAAGACGACACCGACAAGGATTGCGCTGGCTTCGCCATGTTGAAGTACTCAGACTCCCCTTAAATAACTATTACTATACATTAATTTACTGTTTGTATTTTACTGAACTTATGATATATATTACAGTTTGTTTTAAATAAAATTATTTATTTAAAGGTGTAGCTTGAGAAACATTTAAAGGTTTAGTTAACAAAATACTTTCTAGGTTTGACGAACGGAATTCTCTCTTCGTAGCAAAACTTTCATACACACACAGAAAAAACTGTTCCGACAGTTACCTGCAGTTATATTATTTGAAATAAATTGACACTTAACTGGTCCTTTTTTAGATAAACATGGTTATTTAACTGTTAATAAAAAAAAATTTAACGAATAGATTTGAAATATTTGTCAAAATCAGAAAATATCTAGTTGTCAAAATTCTTTAAAATGACAAAAAGATGATTTTTTAAATTAAATTGAAACATAAGAACAAAGTTGTACTCAATGCAACCAGACAACACCGCTCAGTTCTGGCAAATGGCGCGGACCCAATCAACTTCATAACACATACAACTTCATAACACACACTTGAGATGGTACAGGCGAAAAGAAGAAGATTCCGCTGTGTCGTGCTCTACATTGTGACATTCCGTCGCTTCACCAGTCGCACCGTACCGCATTGGAAAACCACGCAAGATGCTGATCTGCCGAATTCCATTTGCAGTTGCTGTGCAACGCTGACTACAATAATCTGGATGTCAACCGGACGGTAGTCAATCTCATTCAAGTGAATTGCGAACCTGCATCCGACATTACACGTACCGTGTCCACCTATACATGTTGTCGCAATGCCAAGTTAAGATCATCCTCACAAAGAAGAATAAAGTCATCACTAAGGCATCGTTATTAAAATAAAACTACTTTTAACAAAATTGATTTATTATAATTTATTATTTATATAATATATTATAAACGGGCGACAAATTAGTGAAATGCTTTATAAAACATCAGTATACGATATTACACGATATTACACGATATTACACAACAAAAACGGTCGAATTAAAAGTAGCGACTATTACCCGTATTTTTGACAATAATGCTAATCGACACTTTTTACATTTTACATTACAACCCTTTTTTAACAGTAACATACCGCGGGCTCCATTTCAGCACTAAAAAGTGTCGAAAAATGGCTCCAAACGAAAGTTTTTTTCAGGTTTCGCGCTGCCTGCTGAGTTGCCGCACTCGCTGTTTTTGCAATTGCCGACGCTTTTCTATGCTCTTTGCTGCAATTGCACAGGTTTGTTGACGTATTCCCTCCCTCCCCCATCCTACTCCACGCTATTAGCGCGCACGGTTGAGGCTGCACTGAGTGCGTAGTCTATGCTGTGGTGAAGGCATAACACTCACCACGGATTGACTTACGCTCTCATTTGTTTGTTTCAACTGCTGCGCCTTGTTAGTAGTATGTCTGTTTTGAAGTTGCCCAGTAGAAAAAATTGTCGCAAAAATTTCGCATAGATTTTTGCAACATTCGTGGGCTGAGAACGAATTTCTTCTCTATATATGCGTATGTGTCCGTTAATAGGCCACAAATAATGGCACTGGGTGAGACCCAGGTTAGTGAGGATGCAGATCCACTGGATTTTCAAATACCTGGGTATCCACTTAGTTCCATTATTTTCTGCACATAGGGGTCTCGTTCTATTTATTCGGAGTGACGTTGTGTATCAACTGCAGCAACAACATAGTGTGTCGGATAGCGAATTTAATACAATTTGGGTTAAATTCAAAATCCAAACACACATTTTGCACTTGTGCTTTCTTTATAGGAGTCCGAATCTAGGTAGGGTTTCCACCTGTAATAAGCTGGATGCCTTATCTGATTCGATCTCAAATATATTGGAGCAATTTCCAGGTAGTGAAATTGTTGTTTCCGGCGATTTTAATGTGCACAACGCCTTGCACCTCTTGGTAACTCCGACCACTGTACTGTTTCCGATGAGTTTTCGTATTCTAGTTTACGCGCTTCTTCGATTAAAGCCCCGAAGAGGACTGTATGGCTTTACGAAAAAGCAAATTGAGTTGCGTTAAATGTTTTTTTTTCGTAACTTTAATTGGAAATTGTGTTTCTCTGACAGAGACATAAATGCCGCGGCCTTAATGGTACAAAATATTATTTAATTAGGTATGCGGTCCTTCAAACCTTCTAAAAAAATTAGCTTTAAACTCAAAGACCACTCATGGTTTAATGAGACTTGCAGGATTGCAATCAGGTCGAAAGAGGAAGCCTTTCAAAATTGGCATTCTAAAAAGAATGCTGACACAAAAAGACTTCGCATACAGGCTAGGAATCGCTGTAATGCCGTGATCTTGTGCGAAAAGTTTCTTCACGAACAAAACGCGTGCAAAAAGGTCCTTCTCTACCATAAAGGTTGTAAAAATTTCTGGTCATTCGTAAAAAGAGTGAAGAATCAGACGACATCAGGTGCGTTCGGGTAGAACACTCCTTTAGCTCTTTTAACTCCATGCACTCCTTTTCCGTTCGGGTAGACGGAACTGGTATAAAAAGAGCAACCCTTTTGCGTTCGGCTAAAAATAAAGAGTCAAAAGAGTTAACTCCGCAAGCCCCACCTCAGGGTGCGAGAACTTATGGAGCTTACGTTTGCAACGATAGAATTTGAGAATTTGACGTTTAATTTTTTTTAATAGTAGTCTGATTTTAAACGTTAAGTTTTGTATTTAATTTTGCGATTGTTGATCCATGTTTTATTTTTTTAAATTAAATTCTAAGAATTTTTACTAATAATCGGTGGTGAGTTTTTGTCGTATTTATGAAGCTTGAAATATGTTTGCCACAAATATTTCTTGTAATTATCGGCTATTTAATTAAAAGTTTGATGCAATATTATCCAAGTATTTTACATATTAACGCATATTTGTAGCAAACTACTTTCATATATCAGCTCATCTGCAAAATTCCCGAGAAGTTTGCTCTACCAGCCAAAGCCAAAAACCGGTGCATTCACAGGTATATATAGGGTTCTCAAATAGATGGTAATTGCCTTGTACTTATAAATATGTATTTTTAAAAATGTAATTAAATGTTTTTAAATTTCTGGTAATCGTGGACCAAACAGTGGGCTGACGCCTTGCAACACCACCGAATTATGGGCGGACGTCTTGCTACACATTTCTGCTTGAATAAAAAAGTTTCTATTATATATTTATTTTTATTCGAAAGTGATGTAATTTGTGTATCGGAATGTTTGTGAAATGGTAGAAAAGCGCCTCTGTCCATTTTTGTTCTCCAAAATTGCGGGATTATAAGTTTTTCTTCTCTGTGCAACAACATCTGTCTTTGAAGTGTATGTAAAAAATTTGAAGTTAATCCTCTGTTCCATTCTTAAGTGGTAGTATCTCAAAGTGAAGCAAATTTAAGAACGGGAAAAAAATGCAAAGAATTATAAAGTAAAGGCGAAGAAAAATCATTATATTGTTAATTCTATCCTGAACTAATAAATTGTAAATTCTAATTTTAAAATTTTGGTTCGGCCAGTAAATTGAGCATTAACCCAAATTTCGTTATATAAAATTAGTTTCTCTATTTTTTTAAAGGATAATAAAGATGTCGGAATACGAAATATTGGAGGAATATCTCGAGAAAGAAAATGACAATAGTCATATTAATATTTCTGCTATTTCCGAAAACAGCGGAATTAATCCAAAAATATGGAATAAAGAAACAACCACTTTTTTAATCAACAAAGTAGCTGAATATGACAATGATTTTCAGTCCGGCTTAAAAAAGAATGTCTGGAATAAAATAGCCAGTCTTGCCGCTAATGCTTTTGGACAAATATTTACAGAAAAACAAGTGGAAACAAAATGGAAAAGTTTAAAAAGAACGTATAAATCCACTCTTGCCCATAATAATACTTCAGGCCAAAAACGAAGAAATTGTGAATATTTCGATGATATGCACGCTGTAATGTTTAGAAAACCAGAAATCACAGCTGTTGCCACTTGTAGCAGCATGAATGGTTTAAGGTGCAATACAAATGTTTCAATCGAAGCGATAACCGAAACATAAATGTTATCACATTTATGTAAAATTGTTATTAAAAAATAAATGTACTCACTATAATAAATCTTTAATTAAGATTCTTTTAATCAATATAAAATTTTTGTCCATCGATTATTCATAACAATTTCAACAAAACCTTAAACCAGTAGAGTTGAGCTTTGCATAAATGTATAACTTTCAATGGGCTTGCCTCAGTATCCTACAATAGAGTTATTTAGATCACCTACCAAATGTTCATACTTTAACAATTAAATAAAATATTTTCCTGCTTAAGAATACAGAATTTGTGAAATTGACTTTAATTTCAGGATTTAAAGAGTGATTTTCAAAAACAAAATAAAAGGTATCATAGTCTTATAGATCTAATCTGATATAAAATTTATACATTTATTTGATTATTTTAAAAACCTAGATGTTCTGCAATTAATAATAGGTACTTCTTAAAATTGAGGCAATCTGATAAAACTGAGTATGAGGTCGTGATTGCAATCTTGACGTCCATTGAAAAAGCATACTTAGATCGCGGATATTTTTTTTGTGCAGTAATTATAGGTAAATAAATAAATTACAAATAAATTATGGCAAAAATAGGTAATTGCTAATTTATATATTTATTATTTAAACAGAAGCAAATTTATAATAATATTATATAAATCAGACAAATAATCTAAACAACAATATTTTACAATTAAATAATTAGATAGTATTTTTAAGATTTATCGTAATTTGGAATTTGTTTATAAAAAAAACATATATTTAGAATGTACATATTACGATATTTTTAATAATTTATATTTGAAAGATCGAAATTCTTAAAACAATTTGAAATTAAATGCATTAAGCTCTTGTTAAAAATAGTTAATTATAAATTTGAATCTGCGATGCTATATCCGAATGCATTTTACTGATGCACATGCAAGAGAAGCTGGATCGACCCGTTACATGAATGTAAAAATAAATCTAATCTGTGAAGTAAGAAATCATAGCAATGTTTTTTATAATAATATTCGTATAATAGACAATTTATAGCCCTATTCTAGCGATCAATGAGAATTGTTATTAATGACTATTCGTCAACTAAGAATTTGTGTGGCTCAAATGCCATTGAGTTGATTTCTAGAAAAACGATAAAGAATATTTGCAATTTCCGTTAAAATAGGAGCTGATTTGAGATTTGGAACAAAGTCGATGCTGAATGTCTCAGATTTGATACGAGATACCGAAAAACGGATAACGGCCTGAGAAAGAGAATATATTAGTAACATATATCGAATTCCTAACTCCATTCACTCATAAATTTGTATCTATAATATTGTATCTTAATAAATTAGTATCTATCTTATAAGCTAAATCACCGATTATATGATTATAATTATGGAAAATAATGCTATGATTTCTTACTCCAGAGTATAGCCAAGATCTTTTGTATAGAGTATAATCATGTATTGATCCAGCTTTTCCTGCATACACATCTGCAAAAAGCATTCGGTGATCGCATACTCCTTGCAGCAGCACTGAGTGATAATTTTTTCTATTTATGTATGAATTATGATGTTCCTTTGGAGCTTTAATGGTTATATGACTCCCATCAATACAGTCAATTATCCCTGAAATTAAATAAATCATTTATATTTAGATTATGTATTTGTTTAACTACACGGAGGGAAAACTCGAGAAAAATTCGGTTCAAATGAAAATTAGTAGAATTTGATAAATATCAATAAAATACTACTAACATTTCTAGAATTTATTATCTGAATATTAAGAAAGCAAATTACTTAGTTGTAAAATAAGTAAACCAACTTTCATGTATCTGCTGTTCATGTATCTGCTGTTGTTTTTATCATTTTTTTTTCATCCTTAATGGAAACCATACATAAGACATGGTTTCCATACTATCTTGCGCTATCACTCGTCATCACTATTTCGTTGTGATACCGAGTGATAGCAAAAGTTCAAATGTTTCAACATTCTCTATTTTTCGTTATCCCCCCATGTTATAAGACGGCGAAATAGAGATGACGAGTGATAGCGAAAGATAGTATGAAAACCATGCCTCAAGTACAATATCGACAAAGCAAGATCGAAAAAACAACAACTATACAAACACGTGTTCATTAAATTATGGGACGAAAGCAGCAACAACGTTTTGGTACCTAAGAAATTATTAACTGAATTCAAGAATAATTCTACTTAGTTACTTTTTTGACAACTAAGTAAAACTTTTTCTTAAAATTGAGGATTTTTCGGTTTAGCTGTATATCACTTGATTCCTTCTGGATTTTAGAACATCTCTGTGATGCAGCTCACTGCAGACACCAAAATGCCTTCGTATTGACAATATTTTTGGCTTTAAAAACATTTTACCCCTGCCGTAGGTATTTGGCATTAACACTGGTAAAATTTAATCTTCGATCAAAAACATTATTTGTTTTCTTATATATTAAAAAATGAGGTCACATTACGCAAATGACCATCTAAATTTTGACTTTATTTTAATTAAAAAACCTTTCTGGAGTGTGTTAAACGCCATGAAATATGCTTGTTAATGGTCAGTAAACCATATTAGTGAAGCTGATGACAAATATTTTTTAAATTAATAAAGCCAGTATTTCAATATCCTTGATTAAATATTTTGATTGAGGTACTCTTTAAAATGCTTTTAAAATAATAATAAAAATAGCCACTCCTAAAATTGTTGTACTAAAGTTTTCGGAAATCTACCGTTTACTGCGTTATTTCATCAATAATTTTAACTGGCCTTATTCAAATGGAGCAATACTTAATTGTATTTTTCTAGTTTTTTTTTTTTAAACTAAAGTAATTTCAAAATTCACTTGCATTTCAGGTTTTAATTTATGATATTAGGTCTCCTACACGACAGGAGTTTTTCCATCTTGTTGGAAGGTTGCCAATGTCCAGCCAGTTCCGAAACAGGGCGAGGCCACGAACCCCGCCAATTACCGACCCATTGCTATATGCTCTGCACTTTCCAAGGTAATGGAGAGCGTAATTAACTTCCACCTTGTGAACTATCTTGAGCACAACGAATTGCTCAGTCACTGCCAATATGGTTTCCGTAGGGCCAGACCCACAGGTGACTTGATGGCGGTCCTCTCCGAAAAATGGAATAATTGTATTCACCTTTTCGGGGAGAGTAAGGCTTTTGCTCTCGATATTTCCAAGGCTTTTGATCGAGTGTGGCATAAAGTCCTATTCTATTCTAGAGTTCCGCAGGGTTCCGTCCTATCCCCGTCCCTATTTCTGGTATTTATCAATGACCTTCCGTTATTGACCCAGCACCCAATTCATTCCTTTGCAGATGACAGTAACATTTGTCATTCATACTCGTTCAACAAGCGCCCAAACTTTTTGGAGATTGAGAGTAAAAGATGCACTGTGAATGACACGCTTAATAATGACCTTAAATCAATCTCCGAGTGGGGTGTTGCAAATAGAGTAGATTTTAATGCCAGCAAGACCCAATGTTGTCTGCTATCCCACAAAAGAATGGATTCAACCCCTCCCACCCCTCAATATGGGTGCTGTGGATATTGCGCAGTTAGCAGCTCTTGACGTTCTGGGCATATCAATTCAATGTGATCTCCGTTGGAATGATCACATATTTAATGTGTCGAAAGAAGCGGCCAAGTGCCTCGGTTATTTAAAACGGTGTAAAACATAGGACCGTTGGGTGTGTAAGCCTGATTTATAGGTATTATAACGGTAAGTGTTCGAGTGAAATACATGGCCTGATTCCACCAGGTCGTGTGTTTTCTCGTTCTACTCGGGCATCAAACCAATCCCACCCTTTCGTAGTCCACTCGATTCTCAACAGAACCACGTATTATAGACAGAATTCGTTCTTCAGTCGCACGACACGTTTGTGGAATAATCTCCCTGCGTTCATTTTTCCCGACATTTTTGATATTAACAAGTTCAAAACAAACATTCACCGACACTACTCCATCTTTCCCCCCTCCATTTAACCTATCATCCCTTCTTACGATCAACACTGTGCATTGCATGAATAGGGGACATCCCCTGAGCGTTGGTTAATTTGTAAAAAAAAAAAAATTATACATGTTTGTAGCCAAGTGCTGTACAGTATTACATATTATTTAAAATTTAAAACTATCTGTAGATAAAGATGCTCGTAAGTCTTGATGTGCTCCCGCAAGAGTTAATGTAATGTTCTTAAAGTTCTTACAAGATCTTGCTCGATTTTTAAACTCTTGATGTTTTTGTTCGAAAGATAAAGTCCATAAATTTTTCAATGACCTAACATGCGTATTAATTATGGGTAATGTAAAATTAAATGATGTTTTGGCCTAAGTTTTTCATTAGGAAAACATTCTTTTCTATATTCCATATAAACTCTAATATAATGTATGAGAGAAGATGTTTGACATTTAGATATTTCTGGTGCACCAATTAGACGACACATATCAATCATTGAACTAAAAAATTTCAAATGGGACCATTAAAATTATTTATACGATCAATCATTATTAGAGGAAAAAGTACCTGGACTACAAACATGATAATACATTACTTCATTTAAACGGAATTCATATTAATACCTTTTTCTAAATTGTTTGTAACAAAATCTATTTTCTCAACATTTAATGTATAATTTGTTGGGTTTCGTAATTCACAAAGTGATGTATTAAATGTTTTTAGCATGGATCTGGTGTAATGACAATAACGACAAAAGTACTCGCTTGTACTAAAATTTTCTACGAACCCCCAGATTTCATGACTGCCTAAATTGCCACCCAGAAAAGATACTATGGTTCCTCTATATTTTTGGGTTTTATCTGACTTTACTACTTCAACACCATCAGTTTCAATAATTTGAAGATCAGCGATTAAATTATTACATAGTTGTTTTACATAGTTTTCTTTACATAAGTTTTCTATTCTGAATTGAAGACCTAAATTTTTTATTTATGTTTCCAATCATCATATAAACGCCAAGTAATTTTTTTTGAGGACCCTGAAGGATAGCATATTTCAACAGCGTCTTGGAATAACAAAATTTCAATTCTCGTCTCATTGCCACTGTTGTCAATCAGAAACGTTTTTTTTTTGTATGTAAGAATGTCTGCACATAATCAGTATGCACATAAAATCAAATCTAAAAGCACAATAGCAGATGCATGTTAACTTAACATATCGTCAACGACGTAACTGGAACAAGTGCATAATGATTATGAGTGCATACTTTCAGGAGATAAAATTAACTCTGCTTAAAAGCAACGAAAAATACAATTGTTGCAATTTGATCCGAGACTCACGCTAGGAAGTGTGCCGTCGGTTAAAAAGCAACAACAAAAGCATTGGTTGTAATTTAAGTCAAGATTAACGCCAGCATGGGAACAAATGAAGAATTTAGCACATTGAAATTTTCTCACAGTTAATGATTTCACAACATTAGTAAAATACGATGTGGGGTTCAAGAGGCTTTTAGTAGTACGTAGATTTAAGAATATGCTTGCTTGCATTTATGAGTTGTGTTTTAAGAACTAAGTATAAGCAAGGAATTCGTGAGTCGCTCAATACCGAGGTGATGAGTAGAGGTTAGATTTTAAGCATTATAATTTGAACTGCCTTAGAGTGCAGACGTGTTTTCATTTTAAGCTCAAGCTTGTAAAAATACTTAAAATAATTAATAAAAGTATAAAGCAAGTATAAAATATCCTTGCGTTTTTATTTAATAATAAATGCTAGGACTACAATTGTGGACTTCGAGGAGAAATTTTCACTGACATTTTCATCAATAAAAGGGAAGTACAAAAGGACCCCTGGAGCCCACAACATTTTCGCGCAGCCGGTTTTTCAAGAATCTAAAAAAAAGACTGAAGGACGAATTTGAAGGAGCATTAAAAAAAATAAATGAAGAAACACAGAAGTGGAAAGGAAGGTATACTTAAATATTGAGTCAATTTTAGTGAGTATGAGTGAAAGTAGTAAATAAATGGTGAAATTAAATGATAGAAAGAATGAAATTAAACAAATTTATAAATTTTAATTGAATATTTTTATGATGGCGAACTTTGAGGAATTAGAAGTAGCATATAGAAATTTATTAGGACAACTTGGCGGATTTACTGAGAAATTGTGGAATCAAATTAGTACAGAAGTTAACAATAAAGAAACTTTGGAATAAATAAAAAATAAAGTTAGTACCACACGGGTATACTCAGAAGTCGAAAGAGTTGACGTAGTTTTTGAACAGTTAGTATACTTCTTGGAACATAAAAGTGCTCATAAAATAAAAGAATTCAAAGATTGGAAAGAAGAATTTACTGCATTAAATAAAAAATTAAACGATATTTTAGAAGAACGGCAGGAGTTGTTAGATCAGGCTATCGGAATAGAGGAAGAAAACGAAAAATTAAGAAATTTGCTGAAAAATAAAGATATATCGGACGAATCAATCAAACGAGCACTGAGCCAACAGCCCAGTAGGGCGATTCTGTAACTTATTAACGACAAAAATCGATATCGTTAACTATTTTTAACATATCGTTAAAATTTACATTTTTCATGACGATCACTTCTGCATGCCACAATTGTTGTTAGTTAACGATATCGATATTTGTCGTTAATAAGTTACAGATTAGAATTCGAAACATTAGCAGAAGCTAATAATAAAATAAGGGAATTAGATTCGAAAACCAGATTTTTAGAATCGGAAGTTAAGCTAGCCCACGAAACATAAGGAGGCAATACAGATTGAAGGAAAGTTTGATAAAATAACAGCACCGGAGTCAACATTAGAAATGTCGTTAGATACTATAGCGAAATGAAGTAAGGAAGTATGGTTCCATTTTTTATGGGATTAGAATCACCGTCCGTTAAAACTGAATTTTATAGATTCATGGACGGTTGTGCGTTAGCAAGTCTGAAAATTACAAAAGAAAACAGAGAAGAATTCATTAGCGGTGTCAAACTGCATCTTCTTGGTGACGCTTATGATCTAGTCGGCACAAGAAAGTTCAATGATTTAGAGAAGTTATTTGACGTTCTAAGAAATACATATTTAAAAATGACTACTTTAGATTCGGTTCAGGATAATATAAGAAAAGCATATCAGACGGATGGTGAGAGTCTGAGGGCATTTGCAAGAAGATTAGAAGGATTATGGGCAAACGCCAATGAAATAGCAGATTCAAGGTACAAAAAGAAAAATCTACCGACAGACGTTTTTAATACGGAACTAATAAACTCAGTTCTGACAGCATTGAAAGTAGATGTAAACAATCTGATAATAAAGGTTCTAATATTAGGTAGCAAAGCAGAAAACTTAAATGATTTATTAGATGAAGCATTAAAGGACCAGATAACAATTCAAAGGGGTCCGAGATTCCCCGAGGAAGTGTACAGTTTCCAACTACGATCTGTAACCAGTCCAACGAATAGTATTCAAAACAATCATTTTCAAAATACCCTTCTGAAAAAGAATAAATATCAACACAAAATATCAACACAAAATATCAACACAAAATAAAACGAAAGGATCAAAAATACGACCAACATGCTCTTTTTCCCAGAAAAAAGGACATACAAGAGACGAATGTATTACGGTCTACACCGTTTTGTGTAGAGTGTGAAAAATATGGGCACGAATCTAGTTGGAGATGTGCTTCCATTAGATTAGAAGCTCAAAATAAGGAAGGGTTTGGATGCACCCAAAACTTTTTAAAGAACAATTTGCAAGAAGGACATAGCACTACGTACCGCACCAATAATTATAATAGAAATAATAACAATAACAATGGGAATAATGTGGATAACCCTATAAATAATTTAAATTGTGTTTGGTGTCGTAGATTTGGTCATGTGGAAACTAATTGTTACGCCAAGAGGGATTATCTGGCGAGGGAGAATAATGCTCAAAACAAGGGAAACTACCAGGGGACCAGCCAATGCCAGTAAGCTGGGGACCCATTGAAAATAGCAAAATTAGGTCAAAAATGGTAGAAATTGTAAATCATAAGGCTGAAGCGTCTGTGATCACATTAACTACCCAAACTCCTAAAAATGAGAGAAAGCCGGTGGAGGAAAATATTGCAAATCAGACGTCGGCAGTGACCGTTGATACACATATCGATCCACCGTGGTTTGATTGTGAGGGAGTGACAATGGTAATTTTTGCATTAATACATTTCTTTCTATATATGATAATAGCAATAGTCGATCAAAAACATTATTTGTTTTCTTATATATTAAAAAATGAGGTCACATTACGCAAATGACCATCTAAATTTTGACTTTATTTTAATTAAAAAACCTTTCTGGAGTGTGTTAAACGCCATGAAATATGCTTGTTAATGGTCAGTAAACCATATTAGTGAAGCTGATGACAAATATTTTTTAAATTAATAAAGCCAGTATTTCAATATCCTTGATTAAATATTTTGATTGAGGTACTCTTTAAAATGCTTTTAAAATAATAATAAAAAAAGCCACTCCTAAAATTGTTGTACTAAAGTTTTCGGAAATCTACCGTTTACTGCGTTATTTCATCAATAATTTTAACTGGCCTTATTCAAATGGAGCAATACTTAATTGTATTTTTCTAGTTTTTTTTTTTAAACTAAAGTAATTTCAAAATTCACTTGCATTTCAGGTTTTAATTTATGATATTAGGTCTCCTACACGACAGGAGTTTTTCCATCTTGTTGGAAGGTTGCCAATGTCCAGCCAGTTCCGAAACAGGGCGAGGCCACGAACCCCGCCAATTACCGACCCATTGCTATATGCTCTGCACTTTCCAAGGTAATGGAGAGCGTAATTAACTTCCACCTTGTGAACTATCTTGAGCACAACGAATTGCTCAGTCACTGCCAATATGGTTTCCGTAGGGCCAGACCCACAGGTGACTTGATGGCGGTCCTCTCCGAAAAATGGAATAATTGTATTCACCTTTTCGGGGAGAGTAAGGCTTTTGCTCTCGATATTTCCAAGGCTTTTGATCGAGTGTGGCATAAAGTCCTATTCTATTCTAGAGTTCCGCAGGGTTCCGTCCTATCCCCGTCCCTATTTCTGGTATTTATCAATGACCTTCCGTTATTGACCCAGCACCCAATTCATTCCTTTGCAGATGACAGTAACATTTGTCATTCATACTCGTTCAACAAGCGCCCAAACTTTTTGGAGATTGAGAGTAAAAGATGCACTGTGAATGACACGCTTAATAATGACCTTAAATCAATCTCCGAGTGGGGTGTTGCAAATAGAGTAGATTTTAATGCCAGCAAGACCCAATGTTGTCTGCTATCCCACAAAAGAATGGATTCAACCCCTCCCACCCCTCAATATGGGTGCTGTGGATATTGCGCAGTTAGCAGCTCTTGACGTTCTGGGCATATCAATTCAATGTGATCTCCGTTGGAATGATCACATATTTAATGTGTCGAAAGAAGCGGCCAAGTGCCTCGGTTATTTAAAACGGTGTAAAACATAGGACCGTTGGGTGTGTAAGCCTGATTTATAGGTATTATAACGGTAAGTGTTCGAGTGAAATACATGGCCTGATTCCACCAGGTCGTGTGTTTTCTCGTTCTACTCGGGCATCAAACCAATCCCACCCTTTCGTAGTCCACTCGATTCTCAACAGAACCACGTATTATAGACAGAATTCGTTCTTCAGTCGCACGACACGTTTGTGGAATAATCTCCCTGCGTTCATTTTTCCCGACATTTTTGATATTAACAAGTTCAAAACAAACATTCACCGACACTACTCCATCTTTCCCCCCTCCATTTAACCTATCATCCCTTCTTACGATCAACACTGTGCATTGCATGAATAGGGGACATCCCCTGAGCGTTGGTTAATTTGTAAAAAAAAAAAAATTATACATGTTTGTAGCCAAGTGCTGTACAGTATTACATATTATTTAAAATTTAAAACTATCTGTAGATAAAGATGCTCGTAAGTCTTGATGTGCTCCCGCAAGAGTTAATGTAATGTTCTTAAAGTTCTTACAAGATCTTGCTCGATTTTTAAACTCTTGATGTTTTTGTTCGAAAGATAAAGTCCATAAATTTTTCAATGACCTAACATGCGTATTAATTATGGGTAATGTAAAATTAAATGATGTTTTGGCCTAAGTTTTTCATTAGGAAAACATTCTTTTCTATATTCCATATAAACTCTAATATAATGTATGAGAGAAGATGTTTGACATTTAGATATTTCTGGTGCACAAATTAGACGACACATATCAATCATTGAACTAAAAAATTTCAAATGGGACCATTAAAATTATTTATACGATCAATCATTATTAGAGGAAAAAGTACCTGGACTACAAACATGATAATACATTACTTCATTTAAACGGAATTCATATTAATACCTTTTTCTAAATTGTTTGTAACAAAATCTATTTTCTCAACATTTAATGTATAATTTGTTGGGTTTCGTAATTCACAAAGTGATGTATTAAATGTTTTTAGCATGGATCTGGTGTAATGACAATAACGACAAAAGTACTCGCTTGTACTAAAATTTTCTACGAACCCCCAGATTTCATGACTGCCTAAATTGCCACCCAGAAAAGATACTATGGTTCCTCTATATTTTTGGGTTTTATCTGACTTTACTACTTCAACACCATCAGTTTCAATAATTTGAAGATCAGCGATTAAATTATTACATAGTTGTTTTACATAGTTTTCTTTACATAAGTTTTCTATTCTGAATTGAAGACCTAAATTTTTTATTTATGTTTCCAATCATCATATAAACGCCAAGTAATTTTTTTTGAGGACCCTGAAGGATAGCATATTTCAACAGCGTCTTGGAATAACAAAATTTCAATTCTCGTCTCATTGCCACTGTTGTCAATCAGAAACGTTTTTTTTTTGTATGTAAGAATGTCTGCACATAATCAGTATGCACATAAAATCAAATCTAAAAGCACAATAGCAGATGCATGTTAACTTAACATATCGTCAACGACGTAACTGGAACAAGTGCATAATGATTATGAGTGCATACTTTCAGGAGATAAAATTAACTCTGCTTAAAAGCAACGAAAAATACAATTGTTGCAATTTGATCCGAGACTCACGCTAGGAAGTGTGCCGTCGGTTAAAAAGCAACAACAAAAGCATTGGTTGTAATTTAAGTCAAGATTAACGCCAGCATGGGAACAAATGAAGAATTTATCACATTGAAATTTTCTCACAGTTAATGATTTCACAACATTAGTAAAATACGATGTGGGGTTCAGGAGGCTTTTAGTAGTACGTAGATTTAAGAATATGCTTGCTTGCATTTATGAGTTGTGTTTTAAGAACTAAGTATAAGCAAGGAATTCGTGAGTCGCTCAATACCGAGGTGATGAGTAGAGGTTAGATTTTAAGCATTATAATTTGAACTGCCTTAGAGTGCAGACGTGTTTTCATTTTAAGCTCAAGCTTGTAAAAATACTTAAAATAATTAATAAAAGTATAAAGCAAGTATAAAATATCCTTGCGTTTTTATTTAATAATAAATGCTAGGACTACAATTGTGGACTTCGAGGAGAAATTTTCACTGACATTTTCATCAATAAAAGGGAAGTACAAAAGGACCCCTGGAGCCCACAACATTTTCGCGCAGCCGGTTTTTCAAGAATCTAAAAAAAAGACTGAAGGACGAATTTGAAGGAGCATTAAAAAAAATAAATGAAGAAACACAGAAGTGGAAAGGAAGGTATACTTAAATATTGAGTCAATTTTAGTGAGTATGAGTGAAAGTAGTAAATAAATGGTGAAATTAAATGATAGAATGAATGAAATTAAACAAATTTATAAATTTTAATTGAATATTTTTATGATGGCGAACTTTGAGGAATTAGAAGTAGCATATTGAAATTTATTAGGACAACTTGGCGGATTTACTGAGAAATTGTGGAATCAAATTAGTACGGAAGTTAACAATAAAGAAACTTTGGAATAAATAAAAAATAAAGTTAGTACCACACGGGTATACTCAGAAGTCGAAAGAGTTGACGTAGTTTTTGAACAGTTAGTATACTTCTTGGAACATAAAAGTGTTCATAAAATAAAAGAATTCAAAGATTGGAAAGAAGAATTTACTGCATTAAATAAAAAATTAAACGATATTTTAGAAGAACGGCAGGAGTTGTTAGATCAGGCTATCGGAATAGAGGAAGAAAACGAAAAATTAAGAAATTTGCTGAAAAATAAAGATATATCGGACGAATCAATCAAACGAGCACTGAGCCAACAACCCAGTAGGGCGATTCTGTAACTTATTAACGACAAAAATCGATATCGTTAACTATTTTTAACATATCGTTAAAATTTACATTTTTCATGACGATCACTTCTGCATGCCACAATTGTTGTTAGTTAACGATATCGATATTTGTCGTTAATAAGTTACAGATTAGAATTCGAAACATTAGCAGAAGCTAATAATAAAATAAGGGAATTAGATTCGAAAACCAGATTTTTAGAATCGGAAGTTAAGCTAGCCCACGAAACATAAGGAGGCAATACAGATTGAAGGAAAGTTTGATAAAATAACAGCACCGGAGTCAACATTAGAAATGTCGTTAGATACTATAGCGAAATGAAGTAAGGAAGTATGGATCCATTTTTTATGGGATTAGAATCACCGTCCGTTAAACTGAATTTTATAGATTCATGGACGGTTGTGCGTTAGCAAGTCTGAAAATTACAAAAGAAAACAGAGAAGAATTCATTAGCGGTGTCAAACTGCATCTTCTTGGTGACGCTTATGATCTAGTCGGCACAAGAAAGTTCAATGATTTAGAGGAGTTATTTGACGTTCTAAGAAATACATATTTAAAAATGACTACTTTAGATTCGGTTCAGGATAATATAAGAAAAGCATATCAGACGGATGGTGAGAGTCTGAGGGCATTTGCAAGAAGATTAGAAGGATTATGGGCAAACGCCAATGAAATAGCAGATTCAAGGTACAAAAAGAAAAATCTACCGACAGACGTTTTTAATACGGAACTAATAAACTCAGTTCTGACAGCATTGAAAGTAGATGTAAACAATCTGATAATAAAGGTTCTAATATTAGGTAGCAAAGCAGAAAACTTAAATGATTTATTAGATGAAGCATTAAAGGACCAGATAACAATTCAAAGGGGTCCGAGATTCCCCGAGGAAGTGTACAGTTTCCAACTACGATCTGTAACCAGTCCAACGAATAGTATTCAAAACAATCATTTTCAAAATACCCTTCTGAAAAAGAATAAATATCAACACAAAATATCAACACAAAATATCAACACAAAATAAAACGAAAGGATCAAAAATACGACCAACATGCTCTTTTTCCCAGAAAAAAGGACATACAAGAGACGAATGTATTACGGTCTACACCGTTTTGTGTAGAGTGTGAAAAATATGGGCACGAATCTAGTTGGAGATGTGCTTCCATTAGATTAGAAGCTCAAAATAAGGAAGGGTTTGGATGCACCCAAAACTTTTTAAAGAACAATTTGCAAGAAGGACATAGCACTACGTACCGCACCAATAATTATAATAGAAATAATAACAATAACAATGGGAATAATGTGGATAACCCTATAAATAATTTAAATTGTGTTTGGTGTCGTAGATTTGGTCATGTGGAAACTAATTGTTACGCCAAGAGGGATTATCTGGCGAGGGAGAATAATGCTCAAAACAAGGGAAACTACCAGGGGACCAGCCAATGCCAGTAAGCTGGGGACCCATTGAAAATAGCAAAATTAGGTCAAAAATGGTAGAAATTGTAAATCATAAGGCTGAAGCGTCTGTGATCACATTAACTACCCAAACTCCTAAAAATGAGAGAAAGCCGGTGGAGGAAAATATTGCAAATCAGACGTCGGCAGTGACCGTTGATACACATATCGATCCACCGTGGTTTGATTGTGAGGGAGTGACAATGGTAATTTTTGCATTAATACATTTCTTTCTATATATGATAATAGCAATAGTGGCAAAAATGATTAAATTAGTAGCAGATGAAACTAATCGGCAATGATTTGTATGGGACGAAATGCAAATAGGTCAAAAGGCGAACAATATGTTTACAGGAATATTGAAAAAGTTTTAAAATTTTATAACATGTTATGATCAAAAAAATCAGACAACAGTTGAGTGGATTAAATAAAAAGAGAATTAACAAAATATACAATAGAAAGGGGGACTGCTTCAAATTGTCTAATGTAAGTGATGTGTTCATTGAAGCTAAAAATGGAAAACTCATATTACTAGTAGACTCAGGAGCAGATGCAAGCATAATAAAAGAAAATGCAATGACAAAACTACCGGACTTTGACAAAAATAGTAAGAAAGATTTTAATGGGGATTTTGGTGGATGCGTACGGACTTTAGGCACGACCAATATACAACACAGTAATATAGAGTGTTTACATTTAATAATACATGTAGTATTTCTGGGACAAGGAATACCAGCAGACGGAATAATAGAACGGGATAACATATGTAATAGATCCGTAATAAACGCAATTAATAAGACCATAACATTCTATGATAAAGGAAAGAATCACACTATCTGATTACCAATGAAAACGCGAGCGGACATAGAAAATATTTATTACAATCATGAAATAAAAATCATGCCGAGAACCGAAAAAATAGTAGAAATTACACTAAAAACAAAAATTCCAATTGTATTAGTATATAAACAAGAAATTTATCCTAGAGTATATTTGGGAGAAAGCTTATCGAATGTTAACCAAAATTAAGTTTATGTCTCAGTATTAAACGCTTCATAAAAGGACATTATAATAGACAACCATTTTAAACCAAAATTTTCAAATTTTAATCAGTATAGGGAATCAGATACAAACAATTCTACAATAAATACTATAAATTCAGTAAATATAAAATTACAAAATTACCAATTTTAGTATCTGCTCTCAACAAAATACGATTCAATTTGACTGAAAAAACAACGCAACATAGAAGACATTAAATTTAACAAAGCTAAGAAAATCAAGACTAAAGATGAGAATAAATGATGGTAACAATGTTTTTCGAAACAGTGACAGAAACAAATAAAATGCAGCCAGCTAACCTATACACGTTAACAGGGAGTAACGGAACTAGCGATCGCAGCAGTTTATGTTTTAAATTAATAGAAAACACAATTATAATTATTTTTTGTATAATTAATTTCAAAAACTAGAAATAAGTAAAGTAAAACTTGAAGAAACATTAAAAATATGAAAACTATAAATATAAACAATAACTAAAGATATACTCAACCAAAATTAAATGAATTATTTACAATAAATATCGCAAAATATTGAAAAGAACACAAATCGTTGCACAAATTAAAGCATTTAATGACTTAGATGAATAAACAAGAAAATCAACAGTATAACACGGAACGCAGCGATTGCAAAGCGGTAACTTGATCAACTACTGTTTTGTCAATTGCAACGTTCAGTGACTTGTAATGTTATATATTTTTCTTTTTAGCGTTACATAAAGTATATGGATATTTTTTTTTATTATCAATAATATCACTAAAATTACGACCATTAATTAAGTAATTGAGTAACGAAGAAAAACATTAATATGATTCTTAAAATGAAAATAAGTAAAATAAATTATAATAATAACTTATTTATTTTGAATATTTTTGAATGTTGAAAGAAATTAAATTAAACTTAGCAAGTATATTGAAATATTAATGAAGTAAAAGAAAAAACTATTATTCTTTTTTATAATTTTTTTTTTTCTTAAAATAAGGGGGGAAGAATGTTGTGAATCAGAAACTTTTTTTTTGTATGTAAGAAAGTCTGCACATAATCAGTATGCACATAAAGTTCAAATCTAAAAGCACAATAACAGATGCATGTTAACTTAACATATCGTCAAATTCATTGGTTGCAATTTGATCCGAGACTCACGCTAGCAAGTGTGCCGTCGGTTTAAAAGCAACAACAAAAGCATTGGTTGTAATTTAAGTCAAGATTAACGCCAGCATGGGAACGAATAAAGAATTTAGCACATTGAAATTTTCTCACATTTAATGATTTCACAACATTAGTAAAATACGATGTGGGGTTCAGGAGGTTTTTAGTAGTACGTAGATTTAAGAATATGCTTGCTTGCATTTATGAGTTGTGTTTTAAGAACTAAGTATAACCAAGGGGTCCGTGAGTCGCACGATACCGAGGTGATGAGTAGAGGTTAGATTTTAAGCACTATGATTTGAACTGCCTTAGAGTGCAGACGTGTTTTCATTTTAAGCTCAAGCTTGTAAAAATACTTAAAATAATTAATAAAAGTATAAAGCAAGTATAAAATATCCTTGCGTTTTTATTTAATAATAAATGCTAGGACTACAATTGTGGACTTCGAGGAGAAATTTTCACTGACATTTTCATCAATAAAAGGGAAGTACAAAAGGACCCCTGGAGCCCACAACATTTTCGCGCAGCCGGTTTTTCAAGAATCTAAAAAAAAAGACTGAAGGACGAATTTGAAGGAGCATTAAAAAAAATAAATGAAGAAACACAGAAGTGGAAAGGAAGGTATACTTAAATATTGAGTCAATTTTAGTAAGTATGAGTGAAAGTAGTAAATAAATGGTGAAATTAAATGATAGAAAGAATGAAATTAAACAAATTTATAAATTTTAATTGAATATTTTTATGATGGCGAACTTTGAGGAATTGGAAGTAGCATATAGAAATTTATTAGGACAACTTGGCGGATTTACTGAGAAATTGTGGAATCAAATTAGTACGGAAGTTAACAATAAAGAAACTTTGGAATAAATAAAAAATAAAGTTAGTACCACACGGGTATACTCAGAAGTCGAAAGAGTTGACGTAGTTTTTGAACAGTTAGTATACTTCTTGAAACATAAAAGTGCTCATAAAATAAAAGAATTCAAAGATTGGAAAGAAGAATTTACTGCATTAAATAAAAAATTAAACGATATTTTAGAAGAACGGCTGGAGTTGTTAGATCAGGCTAGCGGAATAGAGGAAGAAAACGAAAAATTAAGAAATTTGCTGAAAAATAAAGATATATCGGACGAATCAATCAAACGAGCACTGAACCAATAGCCCAGTAGGGCGATTCTGTAACTTATTAACGACAAAAATCGATATCGTTAACTATTTTTAACATATCGTTAAAATTTACATTTTTCATGACGATCACTTCTGCATGCCACAATTGTTGTTAGTTAACGATATCGATATTTGTCGTTAATAAGTTACAGAATTACGCCTCTGATTAGAATTCGAAACATTAGCAGAAGCCAATAATAAAGTAAGGGAATTAGATTCGAAAACCAGATTTTTAGAATCGTAAGTTAAGCTAGCCCACGAAACATAAGGAGGCATTACAGATTGAAGGAAAGTTTGATAAAATAACAGCACCGGAGTCAACATTAGAAATGTCGTTAGATACTATAGCGAAATACGTAGGAAGTATGGTTCCATTTTTTATGGGATTAGAATCACCGTCCGTTAAAACTGAATTTTATAGATTCATGGACGGTTGTGCGTTAGCAAGTCTATAAATTACAAAAGAAAACAGAGAAGAATTCATTAGCGGTGTCAAACTGCATCTTCTTGGTGACGCTTATGATCTAGTCGGCACAAGACAGTTCAATGATTTAGAGGAGTTATTTGACGTTCTAAGAAATACATATTTAAAAATGACTACTTTAGATTCGGTTCAGGATAATATAAGAAAAGCATATCAGACGGATGGTGAGAGTCTGAGGGCATTTGCAAGAAGATTAGAAGGATTATGGGCAAACGCCAATGAAATAGCAGATTCAAGGTACAAAAAGAAAAATCTACCGACAGACGTTTTTAATACGGAACTAATAAACTCAGTTCTGACAGCATTGAAAGTAGGTGTAAACAATCTGATAATAAAGGTTCTAATATTAGGTAGCAAAGCAGAAAACTTAAATGATTTATTAGATGAAGCATTAAAGGACCAGATAACAATTCAAAGGGGTCCGAGATTCCCCGAGGAAGTGTACAGTTTCCAACTACGATCTGTAACTACTCCAACGAATAGTATTCAAAACAATCATTTTCAAAATACTCTTCTGAAAAAGAATAAATATCAACACAAAATATAAACACAAAATAAAACGAAAGGATCAAAAATACGACCAACATGCTCTTTTTGCCAGTAAAAAGGATATACAAGAGACGAATGTATTACGGTCTACACCGTTTTGTGTAGAGTGTGAAAAATATGGGCACGAATCTAGTTGGAGATGTGCTTCCATTAGATTAAAAGCTCAAAATAAGGAAGGGTTTGGACGCACCCAAAACCAACCAGTCATTAATAGGGAATTTTTTAAGAACAATTTGCAAGAAGGACATAACACTACGTACCGTACCAATACTAATAATAGAAATAATAACAATAACAATGGGAATAATGTGGATAACCCTATAAATAATTTAAATTGTGTTTGGTGTCGTAGATTTGGTCATGTGGAAACTAATTCCCAGTGAGTCATCTCTGAGCTCTTTAGGAACTATTCCGTAACTAAACGTCGGAAATCTCGCATCACAGTCTCAGAGTTATGTTCAGAAAAATGATCAAAATAGGAAAGCCAGCGCACTTAAAGGGAAATAGAGATCTCACCTCTTTATCTTTCATTTTCATACCAATACTAATAATAGAAATAATAACAATAACAATGGGAATAATGTGGATAACCCTATAAATAATTTAAATTGTGTTTGGTGTCGTAGACTTGGTCATGTGGAAACTAATTCCCAGTGAGTCATCTCTGAGCTCTTTAGGAACTATTCCGTAACTAAACGTCAGAAATCTCGCACCACAGTCTCAGAGTTATGTTCAGAAAAATGATCAAAATAGGAAAGCCAGCGCACTTAAAGGGAAATAGAGATCTCACCTCTTTATCTTTCATTTTTATGACGTATTACTCTGACGAATATCTGAACAAACGACAAACAAAAAATTCTCTCTGAGAAAAGTAAACGTCAACAAAGAAGACTTGAAGATAAGAGAAATCTGACTTTTCGCCGACCCAAAGATGATCCAAAAGAAAATTTATGAGAATTAAAACAAAGGCATTTTTTGTATTATTTTTCTTTATTACAGTGTATTTTAAGATTTTTTTATACAACTCCATTATATAAAATAACACTAATACATTTAGACCAATAATTAACACTAAATTAAAAAGAAAATAAATTATATAAACATAAATAATATTAAATAATATAAAAATAAAAAATACGTTGAGCAGCTTGCGAAGATCTAATTTTGAAAGAATAACAGAGTGCAACGCGACAGCACCGCAGTTATTATTATATATTCATTGTAATGTATTTGCATCATTTTACTTGAAAGTCCTGCTGAATATAGTGCACTATGCTATGAGCGCAATCATTCAATACGTTTAGCTCCGATACCCGCACCACGTGAGACTTCTCGCGTTTAGCTAAAATTATATATATTATTCATATATTTACTGTAAATTAATACAAATTAAAAACTTACAGTTTAATTCGCGTTGCACGAAAATTTTCATTTGAATTAAAACATTTATTTTGACGTTAAAGTCAATTACAACATACACCCAGAAAAAAAATCATGGTAAATGGATAGTATTTCAATAGAAAAACAATAATTTATACCATTAAAATTGGTCAATAGGATGCATCCTATTAGTTCAGTAATATTGAAACTGTTAATACAATGTGTGATTGTACCATACATTTTATAATGTGATATTTTAATTACAATAAGAAAAACCTATACAAATTTAATGATACGTATTATTTATTTTATGTTATAGTCGAATTACATTTTCCTAATAATTTATTAGAACAAAAATGTATTTTAGTTAATTTATTGTAAATATTATTTTATTTATATGTCGAAATTGATATTCACTTTTACAACACACACATAAAAAACACTTCTTGCTGCAAAAGGTTATAACACATTTAACGTTTGCTTTGGTTTCCAATAATTGATTGTAGTACTTGAGGCTGCAGTTATTTTTGAGTCCGTTGCCATATTAGAGGTTCGATGTATTATTTATTTTCTGTAATAAATAAAAATATAAATAAAAATAAATATGTAAATATAATTTATTTACATTAAATACATTGAGTCCTTACCAATGTCGCGTTTAATAATGTGGATTATTACAAAAAATACATGCGACCATTTTGAGTAAACACGCAGAATGACGTACAAAACGAACATGTTTGTATTCGTTTTTGTGTTTTTTACACCACGTTTATTATTATAGGAGGAAATCATTAAAACAACAGTATTTATTCTATTTAAAATAATAATATTGAAATATTTAAATTTATGGTACTGAATTTTTCAAATACTATTGAATTAATTAAAAAACTTTTGATTTAAAAAGAAAAAACTATTAATACATGAACCATAAGATCAATGGTTGTACCATAAAGTACTTAATGGTACATATTCTTCTGAGTGTAGTAATTTTCTTGTTGCGGTTTGAACATAAAGAAAAAACAAATTAAGAGAGAAAGAATCGGAAGCCATTTTTGAATAATTTTCTCATGAAAGAAGTTGAAAAGGGAAACGATTGATTTGACATATAATTTTTGTACGAGAAAAATCAGAGCGGAGCTGAAATCACACTGGTTGTTACGCCAAGAGGGATTATCTGGCGAGGGAGAATAATGCTCAAAACGAGGGAAACCAGCAGGGGACCAGCCAAGGCCAGTAAGCTGGGGACCCATTGAAAATAGCAAAATTAGGTCAAAAATGGTAGAAATTGTAACTACCCAAACTCCTAAAAATGAGAGAAAGCCGGTGGAGGAAAATATTGCAAATCAGACGTCGGCAGTGACCGTTGATACACATATCGATCCACCGTGGTTTGATTGTGAGGGAGTGACAATGCTAATTTTTGCATTAATACATTTCTTTATATATACACCCAGAAAAAAATCATGGTAAATGGTTAGTATTTCGATAGAAAAACAATAATTTATACCATTAAAATTGGTCAATAGGATGCGTCCCATTAGTTCAGTAATATTGAAACTGTTAATACAATGTGTGATTGTACCATACATTTTATAATGTGATATTTTAATTACAATAAGAAAAACCTATACAAATTTAATGATACGTATTATTTATTTTATGGTATAGTCGAATTACATTTTCCTAATAATTTATTAAAACAAAAATGTATTTTAGTTAATTTATTGTAAATATTATTTTATTTAAATGTCGAAATTAATATTCACTTTTACAACACACACATAAAGAGACACTTCTTACTGAAAAAGGTTATAACACATTTAATGTTTGCAAAAACAAAAAAATAATAATGGCAGCCGGCTGCACAATAATAACAAAGTGCGTAAAACAAAGTGAATTGTGATATAAATGATAAATAAAGTGAACCAAAAGTGAAGTGAATATAATATAAACAATAATTACAAAAGAAAACAATAAACAGAATATAAATTTGGTGTATTAAATAAAGTGTAAATTACACCAAAAATAAAACAACCACCACAGTGCACTTCAAAAAAACAAGTTGTATAAAAAAAAATTGTTAACACAAAAAAAATTTTAACAAAAAAAAATCAAATAAAAGAGAAAATAAATCGCGAGTGAGACAACGAAAAATGCAAATAAACGAAAGTAAATAATATTGAATAAAAAAAAACTCTAAAAAAAATTGGATAGTGCACCTAATAAATAAAGAAAAATATACCAAAAGCTGAGTTAAACCACAAACAAAAAAAAAGAAGCAGATATATAAATAATGGTGAGTATTGTTGTATCGTCCGTCCGATCTATACACAAAGAAAAAAAACAAAATTTTCTTTTTGTATAAATTATTAAATTTTAATATTATATTATTCTTAAATAACCGTTTATAAAAAAATAGAATTATAATTATTAATTTGTATATGTATGTGTTGATAATAATTTATTTTTAACAGACCTGTTTTAATGTTTAAATTTATTTATTTTCTTTCATTTACTAATTATTTTTATTTCTTTATTTACAGTGTACAACCTCAAACAATTAAAGACTATGATAGGCTTTTAACAACAACCGACTGCAACGGTTGGGCAAAATAACCCCTCTTTTTTTTTACGCGATTATGATTGGGATGGACATGGTCAAGGTAATATATTTATTTTTATTTATTTTGATTATACGCCTTTCTTAATCTTTTTACAGGGTTTTTCTAAAATTTACTTTAATACTGTTTTTTTTTATATTTTTTTATCAACTTATAAATTCATTTCTTTTCAGGTTTTTATTTTCTATTTTTATCTCAAATTTTATTTCTTTTCAGATTTTAACAAACAACTTCCTTTTCTACTTTTAACTTATTTTAATTCTCTTCAAAATTTTAATACTAATATAATTTTTTTTTTCTTTTCAGGTTTCTTTTTTTCTTTTCAGATTTTTAACAAAAATTTTTAATTCTTTTTCTTTTCAGGTTTCTTTTTTTTCCAGATTTTTAACAAAAAATTTTAAATTCCTTTTTCTATTCAGGTTTCTTTTCAGATTTTAACAAAATTACCGTTTTCCGGTAATTGACCTAATTTTAATTTAATTTTATTATTCACTATTTCTCACTATTAAAATTTTATTTTTTTTTATAATTTCACAATTAACTATTTTCCACTTTATTTTATATTACCTTAATTTTCCTTTTCCCCAATATCACTGCCACCTAGTACTTCCTTTGATACCCAATCCTGCGTCCTTGTAAAAATATCAACTTTTACTTTACTTTTTAATTTTTTTTCTTTTTTTTTTATTTTACTGAATTTTATTTAAAAAAATTATTTTAATTTTTTTTCCAGTTTTAACAACTGATCGCTGTAAAAATTTCCGCAAAGTGATTTTATGCATTTCACTGCTGCATAAGCGACGAAGAAACGGGCAAGGGAAACACTAACAAAATTAACATGGTGAGTATCTACAAAAGCTTTTTGTACATGTTGCATCTCGCTTTTCTTTATTAATTTGGCTGAGCTAATTTCATGCCACTCTAGCAACATATATTTTGCATCGTTCTTTTTGCACATTTCTTTGCACCTAAAGATGGCTTTCGTTTTCATGATTTAAATTTTAAGCGCAATTAATTGTAATTTTTCTTTTTCAGATTTGGTGTTTTTGGATCAGGGTTTGCAGGTAAGTATTTTTTCACTACTAATTTTCTTTTTTTTTCTTTTCAGGTGCAGTTTTTTTTGGATTTAGGGTCAGTATCAGAGTATCATTTTAATTTATTTTATTTATGTTTTCAAGTGTTCCTATTTTATTTTTATTTTTCATTTTCTTTTTTTTTTATCTTTTCAGAGCATTGATTATAATTTTCTTTATTTTCAATAATTTATCTATTATTGTGAATTTATTTTTTTATAATGTTTGTTTAATATTTCGTCTTCTTTTTTCATTTCAGGTCACACGCTACACAGCCAATGTTTTTCGAAACAGTGACAGAAACAAATAAAATGCAGCCAGCCAACCTATACACGTAAACAGAGAGTAACGGAACTAGCGATCGCAGCAGTTTATGTTTTAAATTAATAGAAAACACAATTATAATTTTTTTTTGTATAATTAATTTAATAGACTAGAAATAAGTAAAGAAAAACTTGAAGAAACATTAAAAATATGAAATGTTATACATTTTTCTTTTTAGCGTTACATAAAGTATATACATTTTTTTTATTATCAACAATATCACTAAAATTACGACCATTAATTAAGTAATTGAGTAACGAAGAAAAGCATTAATATGATTCTTAAAATGAAAATAAGTAAAATAAATTATAATAATAACTTATTTATTTTGAATATTTTTGAAGGTTGAAAGAAATTAAATTAAACTTAGCAAGTATATTGAAATATTAATGAAGTAAAAGAAAAAACTATTATTCTTTTTTATAATATTTTTTTCTTAAAATAAGGGGGGAAGAATGTTGTGAATCAGAAACGTTTTTTTTTGTATGTAAGAAAGTCTGCACATAATCAGTATGCACATAAAGTTCAAATCTAAAAGCACAATAACAGATGTATGTTAACTTAACATATCGTCAAATACATTGGTTGCAATTTGATCCGAGACTCACGCTAGCAAGTGTGCCGTCGGTTTAAAAGCAACAACAAAAGCATTGGTTGTAATTTAAGTCAAGATTAACGCCAGCATGGGAACAAATGAAGAATTTAGCACATTGAAATTTTCTCACAGTTAATGATTTGGTTCAGGAGGTTTTTAGTAGTACGTAGATTTAAGAATATGCTTGCTTGCATTTATGAGTTGTGTTTTAAGAACTAAGTATAAGCAAGGGGTTCGTGAGTCGCACGATACCGAGATGATGATTAGAGGTTAGAGGTTGCCTTAGAGGTTGCCTTAGAGTGCAAGCCGGTGTCAGATACGATGGCTAGGGGTTGTAACTGCTGCGTATTTCATTAGGTCTCATGCAAATTCATTGAAAATGTGACGACTTTCAAAGTTAAACGACGTATGCGCACACATAGAAAAATCCAAGATGTTTATGAAAGTCTTGCTGCAACTATCCTTTTAAATTTACGCCTTGTAGCAAATTTTCAAATATCCCATAAGTTTCAATAAAGTTGCAGCAAAACTATTAATATTATTTTAATATGACATATATGCAGATAGTTACGAGATGTTTGCCACAACAGCAATGAAAATTGAGATATTTATAGTTGACTGATAGCAAACATCCTGAGTTCTTGGACATTTGCAGCAAAATTTTGAGGTATTTTGACATTTAACTACCATAAAAAAGAAAAATGGCATACTTTTTTCTTACGTTCGATTTATCCACAACAATTAAGTAAATTCAATGGTGTAAAAAAATATTACATTTTAATGGTAAAAGTGAAAATAAAATATTCTGTTATTTAAATTATCAACACGTGATGGAAAATATTTCTTTTCAGAGTTTACTTTGATGATAGCGGTGCCGGTCGGACTTGGTTCTTCTGCGAAGAAATATCAAGTCGTTGTACAATTTTGCCTTCGAAGGATTTAAAAAGACGATGGCGATGTATACCAGGATGTATGATGTACCAGGATACTGTTTTAATTCTAGAATAAATAAAAATACATTTGATTCATTTTCTCTCAATGCAGACTTTTCGCAATATGTAATTTATGTTATTATTTAATTTTTTAAGAAACTAATTTTATTTTGAGACAGGTTCAGAGAACCATTTCTGCAAAATACGTACGGCAGTATGAAACTAAAACAATGAGCATTAATTCTCGACTGGCAAAATCATGCAGGACAATTCCTGCATGAAATGGCACCCGCCCATCGACATATAATTGGTGACAGGCCACATACATAGCGACTTGCTGCCCATGGAACTGCAAAGTGTCTCGAGCAGCACTGCCCGGAAGCTACTGTGATGTAGTCCGTTTTAGTGACGAGATAGTCACGGATAATGATGACGAGCATGAGTCTGTGTTAAACGCTTGTTTAAAATAGTTTGTAATTTAATAAAAATATATAAACATTAACAAATTTCGTGTCTTTTTGTACATACGCAATCAAAACAGTTTACAAATATTAAAAATTTGACAATTTCATTTTATTTTAGATGACAATATTGATTGTTTTCAGTCACAATCGAATTATTGTTGGAAAATAACAATACAATTTTTTAAACCGACAATAAATTCACAATATTATAATGGGATCTATTGCGAACATACATATTATTATTTTATTGTGGGATCTAACAATAGTTATAGTTTTATTATTTATTGGTTATGAGGAAATAAAGAATAAATGCATTCAGATACATGTATCTTTTCATAGTGTTTTTTTGTTTCAGGGAGCAGGAAATCTACTAATTCCTGCTCCCTGAAACAAAAAAACTTCTAAATTGTGTGGGCGACATATTTACGCAACTATAATCTATATAGAATACATACGTCTTATATACATAAATAACTTTGTTATAATAAAATTTCAATAGGAGGTTTAGTAAACCTCATACTTACCGACTAGGAGGTTGCGACAACCTCATGCTCACCAATTTGGAGGTTGTCACAACTTTATGATTACCTATTTGGAGGTTACAATAACCTATTGTTCACCGATTATGAGGTTGGCACAACCTCATTATCATCGACTTGGAGGCTGCTACTACCGCATATTCACCGATTTGGATGTTGCCCCAACCGAATTAGGAGGTTGTTGCAACTACCATATCAGTTGTTGCCATAACTGAATGATTCGGTAGGGCAATTTAATTGTTTGCCGCAACAAATCAGTTTTCTGTGAGCAATCATTTAGGGTTTAACATTTTTTTCCTTAATTATCACAATTTTGAACAATAAAATGATTCGGAATTTCTTCTTTATTAAATATTTTGTATAAAAAAGTAATACAAAGCATATCACAGTGAAAATAAAAATCGAACAGCTGTGAGCCTGCTCACTTACTAATCGCTCATTTTTATTGAATGTACCGCAACCTCTTCTGTCAATTTACCAGAGAATTTATTATTAATTTAATTTGTTGAAAACATATTTTTCCAATCTCCATTCCATTCCACGTTTGTTTATACCCAATAAACCAAAAACCTGGGCTCTCATCACGTATCTTAAAAACGATCGTCGTTGAAACGATAGTCACAAAACGCTATCGTTTTTGCTTAAGTTAGACGATTATCGTCAGACATGATTAGAGCTCTGCGCTCTAATCACGTAACTTAAAAACGATCATTGTCGAAACGCTAGTCATAAAATTCTATCGTTTTTGCCTCATTCAGACCATCGTCTAAACGATATCGTTAGACGATTATCGTCATACGTAATTAGAGCCCTGGATATTAAGTGATTATCGAATGTATATAGAACATGGATTTCGAATATTGCACTGGAGAATAACATTCATAATTTCTAATTGTAAGCTTGAAAACCACAGCGTTCTCCAGCATAACTGGTAGCTTTTTATCCAATTGAATCTACACACAAAAAAAAAGTGTGTAAATATAACTAAAATGTTCATCAATCCAATTAATTTTTAATTGAAACTCAGCCTATGTAACATTTAGTAGCATTGAATTCCATATTCGTAATAATGAGAATATGTTAATTGGAGAAACTTTAATTATTTTTTTTGTCATATTGATATTAAAGTTGTTATATATATTATATTTTTTATTTGGAATTTTTAAATCATTAATTAATTAATTAGTTACATCAATTAAAAATTTCATTCGATAGAAATTGGATCAATTAAATATTTTGTTAAATTAAATAAAATATTTGTCGAATAGAAACATATGAAAATAAAACTAATTTAATTCAATATATAACATAAAATAAATATTAAATATGTATTTATACTTTTTGATATGCTTTGTAAAATTCTTTCAACCTAACGAATGTTTTACCGAAGTCAGTTTTCACAACTTCTACAGGTGGGCCAATTAACTGAGTCAAACATAAAATTTGATACTTTTTTAATGATTCAATATGCAACAAAATGAACATCATAAGCTGTTCTTGACAGCGAAAATAAATTGAGCCATGTAATGCTTCAATAACATAACATATACTAAATAATGCAATATCCTATTTTAAAATAGCAACGTAGAAGAAAATAAAAACAAAATGAAATCCAGAAGAAAAAAACAGTGTTGCAAAATGAATAAATCAAAAGTAACAAATAAAAGTAATTAATACTATTAAAGATTTAGTTGTATTGAAATTATTTTAAATTTATTCCCATTAATATATTATTTAAAAAATGTTAAAATACAATTAATTAATAAGTAAATACATTCACATTTTTAATTGGAATACGATTTTGTTTGCTATTAATATCAATTGTTATATAAACGTACAATATTTTTTTCTGTGTAGTCTTTACCCTGCCAGACAAACTATGCCCAAAACTTAACTCTATGCTAACTTTAAAATTTTAACGATATCTGAATGTTGTTGTAAAAGTGATCAAAAAGATATCGGAAAGACTTACGTATGTCCGCCTCTTTGTTGACTTTTAGCTCTCGAAAAGATAACTAAAAAGTTATGTTTAAGTCTACTATTAAAAGGCATCATCAGAAAGTTGTCCTCTAGACAGCCGATAAGATAGCTTAAATACAGCTTTTAGTTTACCCTTTTAACTACCAATACACATGTAAAATATGACAACAAATTATTATCAATGTATTAGGTTGTCATTCGATTATTTACTTTTTCAAAAATTGATGGAAATAATCATATGACAAACTAATACATATCAAATAAATATAAAAATAGACAATAATAATGAAAAACCAAAAGCTATATTTTAAATTTAAATGCATTTTTATTTGAAATTATTTTAGCTGCACTGTTTGTTACTGCCACTGTCACGTCCTGAGACATCTCCTCACACGGTAGAATGACGCCTGCAGTAAGTAACTGCCCACGAACATTTTCAATTTCATAGCCCCGATTTTGTAGCGATTCATAAACGCATTTTACTCGTCGCTTAATATTTTTACTATCAATCGGACATTTTTGTCTACACAAAATACACGAAGCACAAAAACGCTAATAGCAAACAGTATGACGCAGCAAAAAAAAAAAAACTAATGCCAACTTTGAAGTATGAAGTTCAGAGTTGCCACTATGTGGGTATTATCCCGATTTGTTGACTTTAAAAAGTTACCTTTCTGATATATCTATACGATACTTAATAGATAACTTAAAGGTTCTTTAAGTCACCTGAAAAACGAAAGTCGCAAAGGGTCATAGTTGCCAGGTCTTTATCTCACAGAAAATATCTTTATCCCACACCAGAAAATAAAAAATACCACAGAAAATACCATGGTATTTTTTTTATTAAAAAATACCTTTGCCATTAAAAAATACCACAAAATATCCCACGCAATTTAAAAAATACCACAAAAATACCACAGATAAAAAATACCACGAAAAATCCCACAAAATTAAAAAAATTATGAAAATATACCCTGAAATTATAAAAATGTGTATTATGGACAATCAAAGAACATTTGTATTTTTAAAATTATACTCTTGTATGATTTTTATTTTATAAATTTAAATTTTATGAATTTAACATAAGTAATTAATTATAATTACATATTGTTTTTGAAAAACGATGAAATCTTAGGACCTCCTTCCAGTGGAGTTTTTGGCAATTTTCTTTTACGACCAGCCATAACAACATTCAAAATTTAAGCGCATCCGAAAATAACCAAAATAACTTTTGTCATAAAGTGATGTTAATTTCTTTGTTGTCATAAAATGGCATGTTCGTTTTTATATAAACTATTGATGCGTTCGTAAATTAGAGGGGGTTAATATGATTGATTGTTGTGAATATTTGATTAAGTTTATTTAGAAATTATTTGGGTGAATAAATTAATTATTTGTAGACATATTACATGATAATTGAATGTATTTATTTATTATATATAACAAAAACTTAAGGTGTTCAAAAATACCACATAAATTAAAAAATACCACGTTGAATTTAAAAATACCGTGGTATTTTTTTATCCCACGGCAATTAAAAAAAAAACCATAACTAACTGGCAACTTTGAGTTGGGTACCTACACATGAAATCGACATTCAATATTCCTTTGAGTTTGAACTTAATTGTAAGCTATAAATAAAATGTGGTTCTTCACTTGATGTTCATTTAATTTTGAACTTCGAACATTTAATTTTGAAATCGACCATCAAATTACACTTGAATTTAAGCGCATATATTTCCTAATTAAACGTTTAAATATAAGATAAAAGAAAACGCATATAAAGTTAAAATACTATACACCCAGAAAAAAATCATGGTAAATTGATAGTATTTCAATAGAAAAACAATAATTTATACCATTAAAATTGGTCAATAGGATGCGTCCTATTAATTCAGTAATATTGAAACTGTTAATGCAATGTGTGGTTGTACCATAAATTTTATAATGTGATATTTTAATTACAATAAGAAAAACCTATACAAATTTAATGATACGTATTGTTAATTTTATGGTATAGTCGAACTACATTTTCCTAATAATTTATTAAGACAAAAATGTATTTTAGTTAATTTATTGTATATATTATTTTATTTAAATGTCGAAATTGATATTCACTTTTACAACACACACATAAAAAGACACTTCTTGCTGCAAAAGGTTATAACACATTTAATGTTTGCTTTGGTTTCCAAGAATTGATTGTAGTTCTTGAGTCTGCAGATATTTTTGAGTTTGTTGCCATAATAGAAGCTGATGTATTATATATTTTCTGTAATAAATAAAAATATAAATACAAATAAATATATAAATATAATTATTTACATTAAATACATTGAGTCCTTACCAATGTCGCGTTTAATAATGTGGATTATTACAAAAAATACATGCGACCATTTTGAGTAAACACGCAGAATGACGTACAAAACGAACATGTTTGTATTCGTTTTTGTGTTTTTTACACCACGTTTATTATTATAGGAGGAAATCATTAAAACAACAGTATTTATTCTATTTAAAATAATAATATTGAAATATTTAAATTTATGGTACTGAATTTTTCAAATACTATTGAATTAATTAGAAAACTTTTGATTTAAAAAGAAAAAACTATTAATACATGAACCATAAGATCAATGGTTGTACCAGTACTTAATGGTACATATTCTTCTGAGTGTAGTAATTTTCTTGTTGCGGTTTGAACATAAAGAAAAAACAAATTAAGAGAGAAAGAATCGGAAGCCATTTTTGAATAATTTTCTCATGAAAGAAGTTGAAAAGGGAAACGATTGATTTGACATATAATTTTTGTACGAGAAAAATCAGAGCGGAGCTGAAATCACACTGGGTTGTTACGCCAAGAGGGATTATCTGGCGAGGGAGAATAATGCTCAAAACGAGGGAAACTAGCAGGGGACCAGCCAAGGCCAGTAAGCTGGGGACCCATTGAAAATAGCAAAATTAGGTCAAAAATGGTAGAAATTGTAAATCATAAGGCTGAAGCGTCTGTGATCACATTAACTACCCAAACTCCTAAAAATGAGAGAAAGCCGGTGGAGGAAAATATTGCAAATCAGACGTCGGCAGTGACCGTTGATACACATATCGATCCACCGTGGTTTGATTGTGAGGGAGTGACAATGCTAATTTTTGCATTAATACATTTCTTTATATATACACCCAGAAAAAAATCATGGTAAATGGATAGTATTTCGATAGAAAAACAATAATTTATACCATTAAAATTGGTCAATAGGATGCGTCCCATTAGTTCAGTAATATTGAAACTGTTAATACAATGTGTGATTGTACCATACATTTTATAATGTGATATTTTAATTACAATAAGAAAAACCTATACAAATTTAATGATACGTATTATTTATTTTATGGTATAGTCGAATTACATTTTCCTAATAATTTATTAAAACAAAAATGTATTTTAGTTAATTTATTGTAAATATTATTTTATTTAAATGTCGAAATTAATATTCACTTTTACAACACACACATAAAGAGACACTTCTTACTGAAAAAGGTTATAACACATTTAATGTTTGCTTTGGTTTCCAAGAATTGATTGTAGTTCTTGAGTCTGCAGATATTTTTGAGTTTGTTGCCATAATAGAAGCTGATGTATTATATATTTTCTGTAATAAATAAAAATATAAATACAAATAAATATATAAATATAATTATTTACATTAAATATATTGAGTCCTTACCAATATCGCAATTAATAATATGGATTATACCAATATACATGCGACCATTTTGAGTAAACACGCAAAATGACGTACAAAACGAACATGTTTGTATTCGTTTTTCTGTTTTTTACACCACATTTATTATTTTAGGAGGAAACCATTAAAACAACAGTATTTATTCTATTTAAAATAATAATATTGAAATATTTAAATTTATGGTACTGAATTTTTCAAATACTATTGAATTAATTAGAAAACTTTTGATTTAAAAAGAAAAAACTATTAATACATGAACCATAAGATCAATGGTTGTACCATAAAGTACTTAATGGTACATTTTCTTCTGAGTGTATGATAATAGCAACAGTGGCAAAAATGATTAAATTAGTAGCAGATGAAACTATTCGACAATGATTTGTATGGGACGAAATGCAAATAGGTCAAAAGGCGAACAATATGTTTACAGGAATATTGAAAAAGTTTTTAAATTTTATAACATGTTATGATCAAAAAAATCAGACAACAGTTGAGTGGATTAAATAAAAAGAGAATTAACAAAATATACAATAGAAAGGGGGGCTTCAAATTGTCTAATGTAAGTGATGTGTTCATTGAAGCTAAAAATGGAAAACTCATATTACTAGTAGACTCAGGAGCAGATGCAAGCATAATAAAAGAAAATGCAATGACAAAACTACCGGACTTTGACAAAAATAGTAAGAAAGATTTTAATGGGGATTTTGGTGGATGCGTACGGACTTTAGGCACGACCAATATACAACACAGTAATATAGAGTGTTTACATTTAATAATACATGTAGTATTTCTGGGACAAGGAATACCAGCAGACGGAATAATAGAACGGGATAACATATGTAATAGATCCGTAATAAACGCAATTAATAAGACCATAACATTCTATGATAAAGGAAAGAATCACACTACCTGATTACCAATGAAAATGCGAGCGGACATAGAAAATATTTATTACAATCATGAAATAAAAATCATGCCGAGAACCGAAAAAATAGTAGAAATTACACTAAAAACAAAAATTCCAATTGTATTAGTATATAAACAAGAAATTCGCAATTTTTTCCAGCATAAAATTGTTGCGCTACATTTGCGCTGCCTTTGTTATCAATGACATTCGATGACATTTTAACTCAAATATTTATAAACAAAAATGGAATTTAGATTGGAAAATATGTTTTCAATCAATTAAAGGGTTGTATGTAATTTTAATAAAATATTAATAATAAATTAATTTGTAAATTGACAGCTGTGATAGAGGTGCATTCAGTTACAGTGAGCGATTAGTTACTGAGCAGTTTCGCAACTGCTGAGGTCGCTGAATGCAGCCAATGTTTTTCGAAACAGTGACAGAAACAAATAAAATGCAGCCAGCCAACCTATACACGTAAACAGAGAGTAACGGAACTAGCGATCGCAGCAGTTTATGTTTTAAATTAATAGAAAACACAATTATAATTTTTTTTTGTATAATTAATTTAATAGACTAGAAATAAGTAAAGAAAAACTTGAAGAAACATTAAAAATATGAAAACTATAAATATAAACAATAACTAAAGATATACTCAACCAAAATTAAATGAATTATTTACAATAAATATCGCAAAATATTAAAAAGAAAACAAATCGTTGCACAAATTAAAGCATTTAATGACTTAGATGAATAAACAAGAAAATGAACAGAGTAACACGGAACGCAGCGATTGCAAAGCGGTAACTTGATCAACTACTGTTTTGTCAATTGCAACGTTCAGTGACTTGTAATGTTATACATTTTTCTTTTTAGCGTTACATAAAGTATATAGATATTTTTTTTTTATTATCAACAATATCACTAAAATTACGACTATTAATTAAGTAATTGAGTAACGAAGAAAAGCTTTAATATGATTCTTAAAATGAAAATAAGTTAAATAAATTATAATAATAACTTATTTATTTTGAATATTTTTGAATGTTGAAAGAAATTAAATTAAACTTAGCAAGTATATTGAAATATTAATGAAGTAAAAGAAAAAACTATTATTCTTTTTTATAATTTTTTTTTTCTTAAAATAAGGGGGGAAGAATGTTGTGAATCAGAAACGTTTTTTTTTTGTATGTAAGAAAGTCTGCACATAATCAGTATGCACATAAAGTTCAAATCTAAAAGCACAATAACAGATGCATGTTAACTTAACATATCGTCAAATTCATTGGTTGCAATTTGATCCGAGACTCACGCTAGCAAGTGTGCCGTCGGTTTAAAAGCAACAACAAAAGCATTGGTTGTAATTTAAGTCAAGATTAACGCCAGCATGGGAACGAATAAAGAATTAAGCACATTGAAATTTTCTCACATTTAATGATTTCACAACATTAGTAAAATACGATGTGGGGTTCAGGAGGTTTTTAGTAGTACGTAGATTTAAGAATATGCTTGCTTGCATTTATGAGTTGTGTTTTAAGAACTAAGTATAAGCAAGGGGTTCGTGAGTCGCACGATACCGAGGTGATGAGTAGAGGTTAGATTTTAAGCACTATGATTTGAACTGCCTTAGAGTGCAGACGTGTTTTCATTTTAAGCTCAAGCTTGTAAAAATACTTAAAATAATTAATAAAAGTATAAAGCAAGTATAAAATATCCTTGCGTTTTTATTTAATAATAAATGCTAGGACTACAATTGTGGACTTCGAGGAGAAATTTTCACTGACATTTTCATCAATAAAAGGGAAGTACAAAAGGACCCCTGGAGCCCACAACATTTTCGCGCAGCCGGTTTTTCAAGAATCTAAAAAAAAGACTGAAGGACGAATTTGAAGGAGCATTAAAAAAAATAAATGAAGAAACACAGAAGTGGAAAGGAAGGTATACTTAAATATTGAGTCAATTTTAGTAAGTATGAGTGAAAGTAGTAAATAAATGGTGAAATTAAATGATAGAAAGAATGAAATTAAACAAATTTATAAATTTTAATTGAATATTTTTATGATGGCGAACTTTGAGGAATTGGAAGTAGCATATAGAAATTTATTAGGACAACTTGGCGGATTTACTGAGAAATTGTGGAATCAAATTAGTACGGAAGTTAACAATAAAGAAACTTTGGAATAAATATAAAATAAAGTTAGTACCACACGGGTATACTCAGAAGTCGAAAGAGTTGACGTAGTTTTTGAACAGTTAGTATACTTCTTGAAACATAAAAGTGCTCATAAAATAAAAGAATTCAAAGATTGGAAAGAAGAATTTACTGCATTAAATAAAAAATTAAACGATATTTTAGAAGAACGGCAGGAGTTGTTAGATCAGGCTAGCGGAATAGAGGAAGAAAACGAAAAATTAAGAAATTTGCTGAAAAATAAAGATATATCGGACGAATCAATCAAACGAGCACTGAGCCAACAGCCCAGTAGGGCGATTCTGTAACTTATTAACGACAAAAATCGATATCGTTAACTATTTATAACGACAAATATCGTTAAAATTTACATTTTTCATGACGATCACTTCTGCATGCCACAATTGTTGTTAGTTAACGATATCGATATTTGTCGTTAATAAGTTACAGAATTGCGCGTCTGATTAGAATTCGAAACATTAGCAGAAGCCAATAATAAAGTAAGGGAATTAGATTCGAAAACCAGATTTTTAGAATCGGAAGTTAAGCTAGCCCACGAAACATAAGGAGGCATTACAGATTGAAGGAAAGTTTGATAAAATAACAGCACCGAAGTCAACATTAGAAATGTCGTTAGATACTATAGCGAAATACGTAGGAAGTATGGTTCCATTTTTTATGGGATTAGAATCACCGTCCGTTAAAACTGAATTTTATAGATTCATGGACGGTTGTGCGTTAGCAAGTCTGAAAATTACAAAAGAAAACAGAGAAGAATTCATTAGCGGTGTCAAACTGCATCTTCTTGGTGACGCTTATGATCTAGTCGGCACAAGAAAGTTCAATGATTTAGAGGTGTTATTTGACGTTCTAAGATGACTACTTTAGATTCGGTTCAGGATAATATAAGAAAAGCATATCAGACGGATGGTGAGAGTCTGAGGGCATTTGCAAAAAGATTAGTGGATTATGGGCAAACGCCAATGAAATAGCAGATTCAAGGTACAAAAAGAAAAATCTACCGACAGACGTTTTTAATACGGAACTAATAAACTCAGTTCTGACAGCATTGAAAGTAGGTGTAAACAATCCGATAATAAAGGTTCTATTATTAGGTAGCAAAGCAGAAAACTTAAATGATTTATTAGATGAAGCATTAAAGGACCAGTTCAAAGGGGTCCGAGATTCCCCGAGGAAGTGTACAGTTTCCAACTACGATCTGTAACCAGTCCAACGAATAGTATTCAAAACAATCATTTTCAAAATACCCTTCTGAAAAAGAATAAATATCAACACAAAATATCAACACAAAATAAAACGAAAGGATCAAAAATACGACCAACATGCTCTTTTTCCCAGAAAAAAGGACATACAAGAGACGAATGTATTACGGTCTACACCGTTTTATGTAGAGTGTGAAAAATATGGGCACGAATCTAGTTGGAGATGTGCTTCCATTAGATTAGAAGCTCAAAATAAGGAAGGGTTTGGACGCACCCAAAACTTTTTAAAGAACAATTTGCAAGAAGGACATAGCACTACGTACCGCACCAATAATAATAATAGAAATAATAACAATAACAATGGGAATAATGTGGATAACCCTATAAATAATTTAAATTGTGTTTGGTGTCGTAGATTTGGTCATGTGGAAACTAATTGTTACGCCAAGAGGGATTATCTGGCGAGGGAGAATAATGCTCAAAACAAGGGAAACTACCAGGGGACCAGCCAACGCCAGTAAGCTGGGGACCCATTGAAAATAGCAAAATTAGGTCAAAAATGGTAGAAATTGTAAATCATAAGGCTGAAGCGTCTGTGATCACATTAACTACCCAAACTCCTAAAAATGAGAGAAAGCCGGTGGAGGAAAATATTGCAAATCAGACGTCGGCAGTGACCGTTGATACACATATCGATCCACCGTGGTTTGATTGTGAGGGAGTGATAATGGTAATTTTTGCATTAATACATTTCTTTCTATATATGATAATAGCAATAGTGGCAAAAATGATTAAATTAGTAGCAGATGAAACTAATCGGCAATGATTTGTATGGGACGAAATGCAAATAGGTCAAAAGGCGAACAATATGTTTACAGGAATATTGAAAAAGTTTTAAAATTTTATAACATGTTATGATCAAAAAAATCAGACAACAGTTGAGTGGATTAAATAAAAAGAGAATTAACAAAATATACAATAGAAAGGGGGACTGCTTCAAATTGTCTAATGTAAGTGATGTGTTCATTGAAGCTAAAAATGGAAAACTCATATTACTAGTAGACTCAGGAGCAGATGCAAGCATAATAAAAGAAAATGCAATGACAAAACTACCGGACTTTGACAAAAATAGTAAGAAAGATTTGAATGGGGCTTTTGGTGGATGCGTACGGACTTTAGGCACGACCAATATACAACACAGTAATATAGAGTGTTTACATTTAATAATACATGTAGTATTTCTGGGACAAGGAATACCAGCAGACGGAATAATAGAACGGGATAACATAAGTAATAGATCCGTAATAAACGCAATTAATAAGACCATAACATTCTATGATAAAGGAAAGAATCACACTATCTGATTACCAATGAAAACGAGAGCGGACATAGAAAATATTTATTACAATCATGAAATAAAAATCATGCCGAGAACCGAAAAAATAGTAGAAATTACACTAAAAACAAAAATTCCAATTGTATTAGTATATAAACAAGAAATTTATCCTGGAGTATATTTGGGAGAAAGTTTATCGAATGTTAATCAAAATAAAGTTTATGTCTCAGTATTAAACGCTACATAAAAGCACATTATAATAGACAACCATTTTAAACCAAAAATTTCAAATTTTAAAACAGTTCAAAGGATGTTTTATCTCAGGAAGTAGAAATGACAAATGATGTAATATTTTAGATATAGTTTCTTTAGACTTTGCCCAATATTTTCAGTCAAAAATATTATCTTGCAGTAAAAAAATCCTTTCTTAAAATAGTATGAAGTTATATCGATATCTTACAGGCAAAAGATAGCAACCAACAGAAAGCAAATTTCACAGAAGGAGAAAAAAGTCAAAAAATTGAGTAGATCATTTCGAAGTGTCATTTAATTGAGCTAACAATAATAATAGTGTGGCACAATTTTCAAAATATCCAATACTTGCAAAAAAATGTAGATGTCCCAATTTATTTCGAACAATTTTTCAAATCATGAATTTTTGGAAATTTTCGATGTAAACTTCTATGTTTTAATGTATATCAAATAACGATACAGAAGATTTGTATAAATAGTCCTCCAAATCCTCTGCTTAAAAATTATTAAAAATAGTAAAGAAATAAAAATTAGATTTTTTGTGCATTATGTCATAATTACGATATCGTTTGTATATCTTAAAAATATAATTGGGTTTTTGGAAAAAATACTTGATACAGTTTATGTTTTTTTTTTAAATTATTTTAAGTTTTTCGTTTTTTTATTATTATACTCAGAAGAAAATTTATCATCAAGTACTTAATAATACGACTATTTGGTGTATGTATTAATAGTTCCATGTATTAATTTTTCCAGGTATTGTACATTTACTTTTATTCGTTTCATACTGTTTTATATGAAATATCGTAACTATTACCAAAATGATGGCAATGAACGATTACCGTTCCGGAATTAAAATGTTACTGGTAAAATACCAGAATGAAACGTTTTCTGTAGAAATTGTAGAAAATTATAAACTTTTTATATTTTATGATTTTTATATTTTGTGAAATATCCAATAATATCTTTCAACAACTATAGAGGATTTTTCATTTTAAGGATTTTCACAGCCATGCGCATACAAACAAAGAGGTTTTAATTCGTTTTACAAAAGCATTAAATAATAATGAAATAATCATATCTTTATCGATTATTACAATGGCAAAATCAAGATTATTAATATGGCAACTCTGCGCACTGACGTTTGAAATTTCATAGAACGGGGCGGAAATGGAGTGAAATTCAGATCTGTCTACTTTTGGTGGCAGATGTTGATTCCACCCGTTTCGTTGTTGAAACGGAGTTGTTAACTTCACATACGTTAAAAAATTACGTATGTGAAGTTAACAACTCCGTTTTTTAATGCTTTTGTAAAACGAATCAAAACCTCTTTGTTTGTATGCGCATTGCCGTGAAAATCCTTAAAATGAAAAATCCTCTATAGTTGTTGAAAGATATTATTGGATATTTCACAATATAAACAAATCATAAAATATAAAAAGTTTATAATATTCTACAATTTCTACAGTTTGGAAAACGTTTCATACTGGTATTTTACCAGTAACATTTTAATTCCGGAACGGTAATCGTTCATTGCCATCATTTTGGTAACAGTTACGATATTTCATGTAAAACAGTATGAAACGAATAAAAGTAAATGTACAATACCTGGAAAAATTAATACATGGAACTATTAATACATACACCAAATGGTCGTACTATTAAGTACTTGATGATAAATTTTCTTCTGAGTATAATAATAAAAAAAAGAAAAACCTAAAATAATTTTTACTAAAAACATAAACTGTATTTGCTATCAAGTATTTTTTCCAAAAACCCAATTATATTTTTAAGATATGCACACGATATCGTAATTATGACATAATGCACAAAAAATCAAATTTTTATTTCTTTACTATTTTTAATAATTTTTAAGCAGAGATTTGGAGGAATATTTATACATATCTTCTGTATCGTTTTCATGAAAACGACCCATGCGGGTAATAAATTCTCAGGTGATATTTTATATTATATTGATTTTACGATATTAAAACCATTTTCTGCATTTGCATTTAAATGGACTAAAAATTGTTGAAGTAATTTTGGTAAACACTAAACATACAATAGTTTTGCAGAAAAAATTACACAATTTTTTTATGGCATTAAAAAGTATAATAAAATGTGTCGTTGAGAATCAAAAAAGCTTAACCCATTTTTGGAAAAAAAAAAAAAATAATAAACTAGGCCAGAATTCGTATTTTAGAGCTGGTGTTACATATATTGTATTTTTAAAATCTCAGAATTTAACGTTTTTAACCACATTTTAATAAGTATGTTATTTGATATACATTAAAACATAGAAGTTTGCATCAAAAAGGTCCAAAAATTCATTGAAACTCTTTACATTTTTTTTTTGTATAATTATATTTGATTCTAAATTACACAAAAAATACACAAGGAGATCAAAAATGTACTGTTTTTGTGGAATTTCTTTACAAAGAGAACGAAGTGAAATTAGATCTGCCTACTTTTGGTGGCAGATGTTGATTCCACCCGTTCCTGTTGTTGAACCAGTGTTGTTAACTTCACGCATATTAAAAAATTATCAATTTTACGCAAAGTATTTATTGAAAAATGCATCACTGAATTAAACGGAGTTAAAATTATGCGATTGTTTTATTTAATGCATCACTAGCTTTTTGTTTATTTGTTTATTAGGAATGTCAGTGTTTTTATTGTGTCTTACTACAAATGGAGGAATACCAATCTTTACTCGGAAAAAAGGAAATTGTGATAATGTACTTTCTTTTTTTTTATATATAAGTAATGATTTTTAAATAATTTATTTTACAATAGGGGTACACGTTTCACCTCGTATGTGCGTATCTCGCGTATGTCGTAATGTTATTGACATGAATAACCTTTTATAAAAGCTGAGTATTTGAATTTCAAATCGTGTGAATTGTCAAAAATTATTCAACAGCAATATGCAGATTTGAAAAATAAAAAATGGCGTTACATTTTACTATATAAATTATGAGTTTGGTGGATTTAATGGACTTTGAGATACACAACAAAAAGAAACGCATTAAAAATTTGCACGGATATCTAGGTTCCCATTGTCGGTATTTCAATAACATAGACAAAACATTCATCATACAGCATCCACAGCAGCAGTTCACTACATATTTAACACGAAAAACACAAGTCTTGAGGACGATTGACTTAATTATCACGCGACATCACAATGGTTCATTCTTGATATATGCGCGGCTTGTTTACGCTGTATGCGTTGAGAAAATGTTGAATAACAAAAAAAATAAATTTTCAAAACTTGTTTATAAAATAAAATGTCAATCACAAATAAACTCAGATATATACGAGAGCTACGAGACAATTTCATTGCGTATGTTGCGTAGAGTTGAGTATTTAAATTTCCATACAAATTTTTTACTCGAAATACGCAGAATACGCAAGATACGAGACTTACGCAGGTTGAAATGTGTACCGTGCAACGGCGTACCGTGCTCTATGAAACATGAACCAGGACCAGAGTTCCAAGTCGATTAAAATTTTTCGGCGTTTTAGTTTTCATTACTAGTAAAATTACGGGTCATATATCTATCATTGATCCTGCAGGGATGTATTTCAAATTATTTATGTATGAGTGAATATTGTCTTTGTGTTGGAGTTTCGGTAAGGCATGTCTTGCTGGGTTATTTTTATCAGCTAGCCGACTAGCCGGCTGTAAGCCGCTCATTTTTATCGGCTTATCGGCTAAAATCGGCTAATAAATAAAATCAGTTTTGAACACTCCCCAGCATAAAATGTATGGTCTTTTCATCCTGAAATTCTTGGCTGAAAACCCCTGCGCATGCCTGATTATTCCTGCCCATGCCTGAAAATAAACTGAACTCTTCCCTTCCAATTATACAAATGTTCGCCAATTCATGTATGAAAATTCATAATTCTTTTTTTTTTAATTTCATCGAAGAATTGAGGTCTTAAATTTCAAACGAATTGTTAAAATTTCTTTTCAGGCATAATAATTGGCAACAAATCAGACTTAATCAATTGTTAAAATTCATCTCTGAATTAAGTTTTCAGTTCTGATCTGAAAAATATCAAAACTTCAGTACTGACTTCAGAACTGAGGAGTAATAATGAATAATACACATAATTTAATAATTAAGTATGGTCTGATTTGTTCATTCCTAAATATTCAGGATTTAACTCAACCATAAATTCTTCAGTGCTGAGCACCAAAAATAAAAATTATATATTTTTATGGATATTCTAATGGAATTCCTAAGCGTCCAGTTTCAAGAATATTCGTTTAGTTTATCCTATAAGAACTTAGGCCGAGCTCTCTCACAACTGCGTGTTCTAATTGTCAGTGGTGGGACCTAAAGTTTAATGCCGAATCCAAACGGCGGTTGAGAGCTTTTCATATGCAATGTTTTACTGTCGTAGGTTTGCCATTTACTGCCGAGATATAGCGCGGTATAGGAAAATGTTTTCTATAAAAAGATGTTGTTACCCAGTCGGCACCTACACAAATTTTATATGATTATTGTAAATTACGTTCGTTTGGCGATTCAAAATAATCATAAATTTCGATCATTTTGTCGTAAAAAACGATGATAAATGTCAATGAAAAAAACAATCATATTTTGTTCGTAAATAACGATTGCTCGTATTTTTCAAGTGTTTAAATCGTAAAAAAATTTGTTAAAATTTATTATTGTTTTTCCAATCAAAAGTTCATTTAAAGAAAATGCAAGAAATGTTCAATATTTTTAACAAGAATGAATTGTTTTAGTGATAATTTTAAATCATTTGATGTAATTGAGAAGAAATGCATTTGAGAGCTTAATACACACATTAAATGCATTTACTTAATTTTTTTTGTATCGTTAAAAAAGTAGGCAAAAGCTCGTAAAAGAGTTAAAAATGATTATAATTTACGATTAAAACTGAGTCGTAAAAAAATAAAAACGAGTTCGATTACGAACAAAAACTATCGTTTATAACGAGTTCATAATCGTATTTTACGATCATGAACGATCGAAAATTAATCATATATGAGTGTTTTCAGTTTGTTTTACGATTCTCGTATCCGATTATTTAATTCATTATTTACGAATATTTGCTATCATTTACGATATCGGTTATGATAGTTTGGCCGCCTGGGTAGCCCCAGTCAAGGCTTGAATGCGAATTTGTATTAAACGCTTACCAAACCATAGAATGCCAAAAGTCATGGTTTTTCGTTTTTGAAAAAATTTATAATAAGTCGATAATTAAACTCACAACTCAGCCGTATTTAGCCGACTCTATCGGCGACGGCTGAATTGACTAAAAATGACGACTAAGCTCCGCCGCCGCCGAGCCGACACGACTTGGAACTCTGACCAGGACCGGTGGCGATGCTGTTTCTCGTATCAAGAAACCTTTTTCAATCACGTCTTGAAAGGTAGAACTTTTTTTTATAGGGCCGTCCTAAAAAAAATAAAATATTGCCACGCCCCATAAAATGTGTTTTCGAAAAACAACACATTTTTTGTTGCCCGCCCCCTTGGAACCGCCCATAAATCAAAAAACGACCGAGGTCATAACAGGTTTTGAAATTATTACGATGTGGTCGGGAGAATCAAAAAAAAGAAATTGTCACACGTTGCAAAAACCATATTTTAAAAATAAAAAAACCTGTTTTTTTGTTTAAACTCAAACGCCAGGAAAAGGGGTGTGGTAAAATAAAAAATAAAAAACAAAAAAAAATCAAAATTCTTGATACATAAATACAGTAGTAATTTTTATGGCCTGAACATTTTGGGTACACTGTGGATAAAAAAAAAGATTTTTTTCATCAAAAAAATTTAACATGAGTTTTGTACACTTAGTTAATCATTGTAATAAAAATGGCCATCTTGTACACTAATGCCCGTAACTTCAACGAGTAGATATCTATTGGTGTTCGTACCGAACAGATATCTCTTACCTATCCGGTGTTTTTACTCCTTAACTATGCGTTGAAGTTACGAAATTTTGCTTACACGATAGATAACTAAGCACCAGTAGATATCTATTCGTTGAAGTTACGGGCATAAGTTAATTAGTATGATTAACCTTCCTGACACGGGTACCCGATTACCCGAACGGACTTTGAAGTCAAATATTTTTCAAACCAAAAATGTATGGTTCCATGACATCTTACAAATAGTAGTTTTCTATCGTTTTCTCTCATTTGTAACTTTCTAGAAATATTTAGGTTGGCTGTAGAAGCGTCCAAAGTCAAATAGTCCTTACCCTCCTGACAGGGGTACCCGTAAATATCTACATACATTTTGTATGAAGAATGTCAAAGGAAAATAAATTTTAGGTTTGTTTTTATTGTTTTTTTAAATACTTTATAAATTATTGTGAAATTTAATCAATTCAACAACATACATTGTGGTATTATAATGGTATAAAAAATAAAATAAAAAATCAACAGATAATGCAGCGTGGTGGTATGATTTCGGGGTGCGTGTTGCACATTTGGCGCTTGCATGCATAATATCTTTCGGTCGGATTTTGAATCATTAGCCACGCAAAAGATAGCATAATAGTACCCGGTGAACCTGCTGCGTCCGGACAAATGTTTTTGTCGATCATAAGCTCAAAAGCTACCTGGACGATGGTGTACTAGGTTATTTTATTATGAGCGGCCTTTTCGTTAATGGTCAAATCAACCCCAAATCAACCCCAAGTATTGGTAAAAAGTCAGTACGAGAGCTTCGTGTATTTCGATGGTAAGGAAACTAGAATAAATACAAAAAGCACTTGCCACAGCCACGTCGAACATTTTGAAAAATATTACCAAGTAGATTATTCGTTAGTATATTCCAAATGGAGATGGGAGCGACCTTGTCTGTTTCCTGCTTTCTGATCTTGTAAAATCAATGTCAAAGCGAATTAAGGATAATATATGCTGAAACCTATCGCAAATAGACGTAGAATTTTACGATCGATGACTGTAATAAACTAAAAGAAATGAAGGAGTATCATCGATAGCACAACTGATATTAATATCCAGCAAAATTCCAATGAAAGCATTATGTTATTTCATTGTAATCAGACGAAACTCGCAAGGTTTAACCTTTTGAATTTCAATATCGGATAATTACTGCCGGTTAAAATCGAATTCCCTTGTGGTTGCTGTGTCTGAGGATCTAAGTTTTTATATATATGTCATAAATTCATCGAAAATTACATTAGCTGTCACTACTCTTAATAAATTTACAATGCGATCCATCTAAATTCTCTATTTTTCCATATAAAATACACACGGGTACCCGGGTACCCTTGTCAGAAGTCTACGTAGGCAAATTTTTCGAGCGATTATTTCAAAAAAAAAAAAATATTTTTAGATTTTTTTTTTTTTTTTTTTTCTGATTTTAGAATTTGTTTTATGGCATATAATTTTCTATGGCATTATTAAACTGAATGTAAAGGATTTTCAATCAGCCTTATCGTGAACACTTGGGGAATATTCTAATCCCTCGGAATTTTTTGTTCCCAAGTAAAATTTTTGTTGTATCGTCAATCTCCCAGGAACAGCAATTCCTCCCGAATTTTGTTCGAAATTAGAATGCAGTTTTACAATATGGCCAGATTTTTTTTTTAATGCGTTTTTTGATTATCTTTATTATTTCAGATAATGAAGTTGTAAAAAAATAGTTCAGTAGCTTATTTCTGTAACTCGTTCGACAAATTGTCGATTTCTGTGACGTCACGCCGTTTCGTTCCATTATTGTCGATTGTGCGATAAATGTTGTACGAAGTAATCGTTTAAAACCAGTGGTTGGGAATGGAACGAACGAAAAGCAAAAGTTCCGAGTGCAAACGTTTGAATCGGAACTTTTGCTCAAAGGCTCGGAACTTTTGCATACAAAAAACGTTTGAATCGTTCCGACAAAGAACGTTCCGATGAAGAACGATTGATTCGTTCCGTTTAAAAGTTCAAATAGGTATGGATTCACATCTAGGTGCGTCATTGGAACTTTTTCGGGTGAATCGCTTCCTGTGGGCCTAGATACGGATCCTGGTGCGTCATTGGAACTTTTTTGGGGGAATCTCTTCCTGTGGGCCTAATTACGCAACCATGTGCGTCATTGGAACTTTTTTGGGTGAATCTGTTCCTGTGGGCCTAGATACACAATCTGGTGCGTCATTGGAATTTTTTTGGGTGAATCTCTTCCTGTGGGCCTAGTTACGCAACCATGTGCGTCATTGGAACATTTTTGTGTGAATCTGTTCCTGTGGGCCTAGATACACAATCTGGTGCGTCAATGACGCACCAGGATCTGTATCTAGGCCCATCGGAAGCGATTTACCCGAAAAAGTTCCTATGACGCACCAGGTTGTGTATCTAGGCACACAGTAAGCGATTCACCCGAAAAAGTTCCAATGACGCTCCAGTATCCGTATCTAGGCCCACAGGAAGCGATTCACCCGAAAAAGTTCCAATGACGCAGGAGGTTGTGTATCTAGGCCCACAAGAAGCGATTCACCCGAAAAAGTTCCAATGACGCACCAGGATCCGTATCTAGGCCCACAGGAAGCGATTCACCCGAAAAAGTTCCAATGACACACCAGGTTGTGTATCTAGGCCCACAGGAAGCGATTCACCCGAAAAAGTTCCAATGACGCCCAAGTATCCGTATCTAGGCTCACAGGAAGCGATTCACCCGAAAAAGTTCTAATGACGCCCCAGTATCCGTATCTAGGCCCACAGGAAGCGATTCACCCGAAAAAGGTCCAATGACGCACCAGGATCCGTATCTAGGCCCACAGGAAGCGATTCACCCGAAAAAGTTCCAATGACGCACCAGGTTGTGTGCCTATGGCGATAGGAACGATTCAAACGTTTTTTGTATGCAAAAGTTCCGATCGGAACTTTTGAGACTGAAACGTTTGCGCTCGGAACTTTTGCTTTTCGTTCGTACCGGAACGGAACAATTTCGGAACGATTGCCAAACGTTCTTTTTATAGTTCCGGTTTCTACCCCTGTTTAAAACCGGTCTGATTTGAAACTGGCATAAAAATCGAAAGGAAACTTGTGAAATTGAAATAACTGTCATCTGTTTTTTCAGTTATTTACAAAATATTTAAAACAAATTTTATAAAAATTATGTATAAAACAATACGCAGTTAAATTCGTATTAAATATGATGCATTTTAAGAGGTGTCGGTTAAGGGGCTCGGCGGCCCCATTTCATATTCCCGATTTATGGAGTTATTTCGGATCACCATAGATGCTGCAAATGACTTATTGTAGAAGTCTCGTCATTAATGGAAACGGGAGTAAGTAAAATTTGGTGTATATAAAGATAGGTGTATATAAAGATTGTATATAAAGATAGGGTGTTTGTAGTTGATTACTTGAAAAGAGCTGCAGATGAAATTTTTTTCAAAAAAATCGCGCGATTTTTTTGAAAAATTTTTCATTTTTTCAGCAGCACATATATTTCTACTATAGAAATCTAAAAATTTCTATATTGTTATATGCTTCAATTATTACATACAAGTGGCTCATAAAACATATACATATTATTGAAATAACATAAATTGGTGTAGGGGCCGCTAGGAATGACGGAAAAAATTACAGATTTGGAATATTGAAGAAATTACATTTCATTTGAGTCCCACATGTACTTTTAAGTGGGTGCACCAGTTTTTGATTTTTCAACGTCACCACGGGTCCGAGCGGCGCTTATTTTAATTGTGGTATTTTTTTTTTGCGAAAATAAAGCGAGTGACACTCTTTTTTTTTAATTTCACTTCGTCCGGTAAAGTGAACTTTAGCCAAAATATGTATACAGATCTTAAATTTTTGCATTTAACTATACTTTTATGCACAAATTTCACATTTTTTAACTCAATAAAAGTTTAATATGCAATTAGAACGGAACATTAGGCAACGCTAAATCAGTTGTTTTGCCAAATGTCAAACAGTGTTGTTGGATAAAATTACGTTATGTTCTGAAATAAATATTCAGCCTTATCATGAATAAAATTCCTCAGGGAATATTTAAGCTTGGTGGAAAATAGGTATCGTGAACAATATTTGAAAAGGGAAAAACTTTTTCCCTAAAAAAAAATACGTATCTTGAACAAAATACGTATCAAAATCTTCGCCGTCTGAGGAATATCTTAATTCACTCTTAAATCACTCTTGAAAAATGAACGCAGTATAATCACAACATTTTCTTACATGAAAAACTGAAATTAATAACTATTTTATATGCTTTTAATTGCAGTTTAACAAAATTTTAACTTCAATATTTATTTGCACAACACAACACAATTTTATCCAACAACTCTGTTTGACATTTGGCAAAACAGCTGATTTACCGTAGCCTGATGTTCAGTTTTAATTGCAAATTAAACTTTTATAGAGTTAAAAAATGTGAAATTGGTGCTAGTGTGATAGTTAACTGCAAATAATAAAGATTTGCATACATATTTTATATCTAAAGTATTATTTTACAATTTTATTATCTAAAATGATAAATATAACCATAAAACGCATAAACAAAAAATGTGGCAATGTTATAAAACTGCATTCGAATTTCGAACAAAATTCCGGAGGCATTGCTGTTCCCGGCAGATTGCCGATACTAAAAATGTTACCTGGGAACACAAAATTCCGAAGGAATAGAATATTCCCCAAGTGTTCACGATAATGCCGATTGAAGTTAAAATTATGTTAAACTGCAATTAAAAGCATATAAAATGACTCTTAATTGTAGTTTCTCATTTAAGAAAATGTGATTAGATTGCGTTCATTTTTCAAGAGTTAAAAAAAAATTAAGATATTCCCCAACCGGTGAAATTTTTGTGGTGGTTGAATATATCTGTAATTTATTTGTGCAGAAATATATAAATTACTTTTTGTGCTATCCATAGATATTTGTTAACATCCCTGCAGTGAAATCTAAACTAGTAGCATAAATATGTAGTATTCAAATTAGTAACCATGTTTCTAGATCGGTAACTAGATAAAAAGGATGCAGGGAAAATCAGTTAAAAAAAGTTGTTTCGTAGTTGTTTCAAAAACAAAATTAATTTTGAAATACAAATTATATTTTATATATTTATTTGGTAGGAAACATCTTCCTTTTTATTTTGTGGTGGGTTCCATCGTGCAATTTGTTTTTTTTTTTACTGGAGCAACATGACCTAGACAGCGAAACCGTCGTCGAATAGCTTACAACTCTACTGTTCCAACTGGTACATAGTAACCAGTTTAAAGTAAGATTGAAGTTACTAGTTTATGGACTGACTGACTGTAAAAACTTAGCTATAGACTGATTAAAAGAAACAAGTTAAAAAACTAGTTAAATGTAATGCAAGAGGGGACAATTGACACATCGTAGGACATGAGCATTGAAAAAATTACAGTTCAAAATGGGGTCGCATTCGGGCTAGTTGAGTGTCTACAGAAAACTAGACCAATACTAGTATTCAACTAGTCCTTTACACTACAGAAATAGTATAAATAAAAGTATAGTTAATTAAAGTGTGATTTGTTTTTAATTAAATCTTTTCGCCGATGAAAAAGTTTTTCGTCACTCTCCCCCCATTTAAAAGGTCGTGAATATTTTTTTGTGAATTTCGACCGGGGATATAAAGTAAAGTTCAGCCACGTGCCTAAGTCCAACATAAGCACATTTAGGCAAATTCTGTTTTTTACTTTTTTTGCGAAATATTTGGTTTTTTTCATTGCAAATTTGGTTTATTACAATTTATATTTAATATGTAACCATTGCGTAAGCTTAAAATAACCAAGAATTACTTTCAATTTAAAATAAATATGTTTTTATATTGGCCTTAGGCTCATTTTATATTTACCATATGAAACCGTTTGAAAAAAATGTCATATGGGCTTAGGCAGATTTGAAAAAAACACAATGACAAAATTGAAATATGAAATACGGGACGTACTCGGGTTTCTGCAACTAGTACAATAAAACATACCTTTTTTTTATTGTAATTAGGAAGAAAAACTTAAATTTCGAGTTTGTTGATTAATATTATAAAAAGTAAATTAATGCATTTTTTAAATATGAAAACTCAGTTTATATTTTCTTACCATAGATTAAAAATTGACAGATATATATATAGATTTTTGTAAATGAATATTTGGTGACTTTTCGTTCTACAACGACGATATGTAGCTTCGTTGGTTCCTTTGGTTAGTGCTTTGGACTACTAGCCGAATGGTCCCGGGTTCAATCACTGTGACTGTCAACATCTTTTTCATGGAAAATTTTTTTTTTCTTTGTATATTTACACTTTGTTCCTAAATATTATAGTTTTTCAAAAAAAATCACAGAAAAATTACAGACTGGACATTCCGGACGGGACAAAAAATTCCGTATGGAAATTATCAGTACGATTTTTATTCTAAAAATACTTTTTTCGTATAATATATTTTTTTGAATTATCTCAGAACATAGCTGAGACAATTTACATTATTTTTGTATATGTGTACAATTTTTTTCTAAAGTTTACAGTTTTTTGTAATAAATCGCAGAATAATTCCGGACGTTCCGTATGGAAATTTGCACTACGATTTTTTGCTAAAAATAATTTTGTATATGACAAATTTAATAATAATAATTACGAAATGAAAAGTAATGTACTATCCAAATTTTCAGATGTTTTTTAAGATTTTTAATTTTTTTTTAATTTTTTGAAATTTTTTTTTTATATTTTTTATACTGTAAGTTCTACGTTTTTGGTACTCAAAGTTCCGGACGGGACAGATTTCAATTAGCTGTCAAAAATTTTCTACAATCACTAGGAAAATGATGTTTACATTTTTGGAAATGCCGAGGAAATTCTGATTTAAAAACCGTTGATTCAACTCTTTTAAAAAAAGTTCAGTTTACTATGGTAATAAATGTATCTTTTTGGTTCCGGACGGGACATCGAATACCCTTATACAAAAATCAAAAATTTTCCGTTATTTTAATTTGGATCATTATTTTTAAGCTTTAGAAATATTTATTAATGTTATCTGAAAAAACAGAAAATAAACTGAAGAATAAAAAAAATCCAGGAATTATAGTCATACAAATATTTCTTTAAATTAAGTAAAGTCATAAAGTTACGTAAAAATGGTTTTGCGCATTTTTAGCCGTTCTTACGGTAGCTGTAGTTTATGAGCCGTAACTACGTACACGTTGCCGTATTTTTCACGTAAAAATGTTTTTTTGTATTTTAAATCGAATTTTCGGTAACAGGCGTTTTTGTACCCTAATTTCGTGGCCGGAACGGTGCCGGTTTTTGTACGTACAAAATAAAAGTGACTCCTGTCATTGGAGTAATTTTTCGCAGCCATAACATATTCGGCCATCACCATTAACTGCCGTTGTACGCGAAATTCACTTAATTTTAGCGTAATACACAATTTTCCGGATGTTGAGAGAGATTTTTAAAATTATAATACACGGGAATGTGCAATAAATTAAGTTATTAAAATTGCATTCACATTTCAATTTTTAAAGTTTACACTGTATTTGGACAAAAAAACTTAATTTTTATGACAGAAAATTTAATATAATTTTGTTTTGTAAACAAAAACATTTGGCCAATATGTCGTGTTATCACTTTTTTTTAATAAATTTGTACGAATTTATGTGGAGATTATGAAACGCAGAAAAACTTAAGTAGACAAGAAATCTTAAATTTACCTCAACTCAAATTAAATTAAGTGCGCACTGTGAAACCTGGCCCTAGAGTTTTGCTGCAAGTTTTTAAACTTATTGGACGTTTGAATATGCAAGAATAGGTATTCCTTAAAACTTATATTTTTTCGTTAACGGTCATAACTTAGACAAATCCATCCGAATTTTATTGCTAAATATTAGCTGAAGTTTTCTGAATGGAATACAAAAGAAATCGGACCGAAAACTAAAATTGGTAAAAAATTAGTTCCAAAATATGTAGAAAAATACTAGAATTGCATAGTCGTTTTTCAGGGAACGTAAAGGTTCTTACCATGTTTCAAAATTCAGTCGTCATTTACATTTTTTTTTGAAAATTGTTTGAAAGATTCAACATTTGTTTACGAAAAATTTAAAACAGAACATCAATACTTTGTTTACAATTTCATAAAAACGAATAATATTCAAACGTTTAAATTAAATAAATTTCAACATTTTTCAAACTTTCAAGAATTTTCAGGATCCAAAAGAAACTACAGTGAATAGCAAAAGTAATAAGAGTGAATATGTGCAGTGAAATGTTTATAAAATCTCCAAATTTTAATGTAAAAACCATAACCTGAAAATAAAGTTTAAAATTACAATAATTCTTGAATTTTTAAAATTTTCTTTTTGACATTCTCATCACGTTGTACTTCAACTAAATGTCTAGATGGTCTTACCTGTATATACTTCAACCATGGTTCTTACAATAGTTATCTATTAAGCATCGTATATATATATATCAGAAGATAACTTTTTAAAGTAAACAAATCGGGCTAGTACCCACATAGTGGCACCTCTGAACTTCATACTTCAAAGTTGGCATTCGTTTTTTTTTTGCTACGTCATACTGTTTGCTATATTAGCTGTTTTTGTGTATGTGGGCAAAAATGTCCTATTGATAATAAAAATGTTGGCTGAATTGCACTTTACCGGCCGAAGTGAAATTAAAAAAAAAGTGCCATCCGATGTATTTTTGCAAAAAATAATGAGAAAGCAAAAAAAAGTCGCTCGGAATCCTGGTAACCTTGAAAAATCAAAAACCGGAACACCTACTTAAAACTCAACCTACAAATGTGTAAATATTACGTACATCAAAATGGGCTATAGGGCGCTATAGTTATCGTGAGACAATTACCTTTTATTTGAGTACCCACATGATGCTGTAATTACATATACCGGTTTTTGATTTTTCAAGGTCACCAGGGGTCCGAGCGACTTTTTTGTTGTTGCTGTTGTAATTTTTTTTTAGATACAGGGGGTCGCAATTTTTTTCCCACTTCGGCCGTTAAAATGCAATTCTCCCAAAATGATTTCCGCGAAGAGTAAAATGCGTCTATGAATAGCTTATCGGATCTATGAATTTGATAATGTTCGTGGGCAGTTCCCAGGGGTTACTGCAGGCGGCATCTACCGCGTAAAGAGGTGTCTCAGGACGTGGAGGTGTCACAGGACATGACGGTGGCAGTGACAAACAGTGCAGCTAAAATAATCTGAAATAAAAATGCATTTAAATTCAAAACATAGCTTTTTATTATTGTTATCTAATTTTATTTTGTTTATATTTATTTGATGCGTATTAGTTTGTCATTTTGATTGTTTCCGTATAGATATATCAGAAAGATAACTTTTTAAAGTAAACAAATCGGGCTAATACCCACATAGTGGCACCTCTGAACTTCATACTTTAAAGTTGGCATTCGTTTATTTTTTGCTACGTCATACTGTTTGCTATATTAGCGGTTTTGTGTATGTGGACAAAAATATCCTATTGATAATAAAAATGTTGGCTGAATTGCACTTTACCGGCCGAAGTGAAATTAAAAAAAAAGTGCCATCCGATGTATTTTTGCAAAAAATAATGAGAGAGCAAAAAAAAGTCGCTCGAAATCCTGGTGACCTTGAAAAATCAAAAACCTGTACACCTACTTACAACTAAACCTACAAATATGTAAATATTGATAACATCAAAATGGGCTATAGGGCGCTATAGTTATCGTGAGACAATTACCTTTCATTTGAGTACCCACATGATGCTGTAACTACATTCACCGGTTTTTGATTTTTCAAGGTGACCAGGGGTCCGAGCGACTTTTTTCTTGTTGTTGAAATTTTTTTTAGATACAGGTCGTTGTAGAACTAAAAGTCACCAAATACATTTTCAAAATGCCAAATATTCATTTACAAAAATCTTTATATATCTGTCAATTTTTAATCGATGATCTCAATTGTTTTTACCACCTGATAAGAAAATGTAAATCTCTTAATAGATATTTCAACTTTAAAAATGCATCAATTTTTTTTATAATATTAATCAACAAACTCGAAATTTATGTTTTTCATAAAAATGTATTTAGTGACTTTTCGTTCTACAACGACGGATATAATCTAATGACAGCCTAATACATAGATATTAATTTGTAGTCATATTTTATATGTGTATTGGTAGTTATAGGGTTGACTAAAAGCCGTATTTAAGCTATTTTATCGGTTGTCTAGAGGAAAACTTTCTGATGATACCTTTTAATAGTTAACTTCGATATAACTTTTTAGTTATCTTTTCGGGAGCTAAAAGTCAACAGTGAGTCGGACATTTGTAAGCCTTTCAGATACCTTTTTGATCACTTTTACGACAACATTCTGATATCATCAACTTTACAAGTTAGCATAAATATCTCGGATATTTTTATACCGTGTGAAATGGTACACTAATTGCACGGTGAAGCAGTAAAGCTGTGCTGTGTGCGAAGCTTTTTGCATGCGTTGAATCTTTTACACAGGTTCTTATGAGCGTGAGCACAGTCAAGCAGTAAAGTTGTGCGGTGCGTTGGTGTCCTGCGCTGTTATCGCAAGCTCATCGCAACAAAACTCTTCTGATCACTTTTTCGCGCGTTTGCTTGCGTTTTTGTGTGATTTTTGTTTTGATTATTTTAAAGAATTTCGATTTTATTATTAAGTTGAATGAAAACAAAGACAAAAAGAAGCCCTATTCATAATTTTTTTGAAAAAATAATAAAAATAAGCTAAGGGCATGTTTTTTTAGTGCTATTTGAACTTAGTTTGTAATTTAATTTTTGTTTAAAGTCAAAATCAGTGAACCCTACAGTCTTTTAAACTGAGTTTAACCTACTAATGTTTATGGGTTAAAATATTTGATAGCAAATTTGATCCCAAAATTTTTCAACAATTTTCTGCCGCTCACAATTTAATATTTGTTTTATATTTTTGTACACCATACCTACATTAAAAATTAATGCTCAAGTGCACATTGTTTGCTACTATTTATATTCGTATACATTTTCTGAAACAATTTTTTAAATTCTACACACCTTATCTTTTGTCTTGATCAGTGTTCATTAGAAATTTTAACAGAAACATTGCTTAAAGTCGTTTAATTTAAAGAGAAGAGTAAAGAGTTTAAATTAGCACTGAAAACCTGGCCCGAAATATATTAACAAAAATAATTAATGTAGAATAACTCAAATCGATAATTTTTGTCTATATTTTTGTTCCTGAAACAAATATTAATTTTTCACAACAGAATTGTTGGAGGCAAAAGCTGGAAAGCATAGCACTTCCATTGCTTTACTATGCGCAGCTCGAAAAAGCTTCGCACACAGTACAGCTTTACTGCTTCACCGTAGAAACAACTTTATTTCTGCAATCAATTTTCAATGTCTCCCTATGCGTTTCTCTATTGGGCTGAATGTTTCAAATATAGTGTTAAACGTTATTTTTAAACAACTTTTGAATCGTTCTTGGAATATAAAGTTGTTAAAATGAACAAAATATTTTCGTTTTCGTTCAAACCAAAAAATTATACTTCAAAAAAAATAAATTAATATGTTTGTAAACAAATTGTCTATATGAAACTTTTGCAAATTGTTGCCGTTTCTGGCGACGCAACTTGAAGAGCAGTCGAAGAAAAGCACAAGCAATTAGGTTCATTGTTATGTGTTAGATGTCCTGTCGTAACGCGCAGGAAAATCGAAATTGCCTTCCCGGCTGTTGCTAAGTAATAATAATAATAGTTTGGCGAGCTCAGACAGGGCTCGGCTTTAGGAGTGTAGCTGAAGCCGAGTCCTGTCCGAACTCGTTTACCATTAGAGCTGTGCGTGATATATTTGTATTCGACCTATGGGACCTACAGTTTAATGCCGAATTCGAATTGCGGGGGTGTTTTCTATGAACAGATGTTGTTAGCCTCAGCTCTGTTTTGAACATGAGACCTTTCGACTCGCAGTCCATCGCACTGACCTCTGAACTGCCGACGCTACGGGATAAAAAATTGCATAATTATTTTGCAAGGACCACAACATTCTACAAATGTGTGTCTAAAAATTGTATGAAAGATTCACTTGTATATATTTATATGTGAACTTTATTTTTAAATTTCAAAAATAAAATTCTGAACAAAACTTTACTTTTGAATTTAAACGTTTTTTCTTGGAACAAAATAATTTGGTTTTGTTCAGAACAAAAACTTTATTTTTTTGTTTTGTTCAGAACTAAACGTTTGAAAAGCAATTGTTTTTGTTTTTTTCGTTTCGTTCAGTACCACTGTATTCTAGAATTAAAACAGTATCCTGGTTATACATCGCCATCGACTTTATAAATCCTTTGAAGGTAAAATTGTACAACGACTTGCGACTTCGCCGAAGAACCAAGTCCGTTCGGCGATGCTGTCATCAAATTCCAGGAAATTTTATTTTAACTTATACCTTTAAAATGTAATATTTGAGTTGACACTTTTTTACACCATTGAATTTACTTAATTTTTGTGGATAAATCGAGCGTAAGGTAGTAGTCAAATGTCAAAATAATTCAACAGTTTTGTTACAAATTATTAAACTATAAGTTATTCGATGTGTTCGTTATCAAAAGTGACAAAATAAAATATTATTTTCAGTGTAATATTTGAAACAAACAAATCAAAGTATAAATACAAAGTATAAAACATAAAGTATATTTGAATTTAGTTCAACTTGATTCCTCAACACGCCTCCTCAAGTTGATCCAGATTAAAAATTCATTCCAAATTGATTGCAACAAAAGTAGTGTTTTGCTTCGGGTACTGGTTTTGTCAATGAATCCGCAAACGTTTCTTTCGTTGGGACATATTTCAGCTGAACGATATTTTTTTCAACTGCGTCTCTAATAAAATGATATTTGTAGTCGATGAGCTTGGTCCTTGAATGATGAGCCCCAAATTTAGCCATATGTTGTGCGCTCTGTGAATCTCCAAAAATCGTCACTGGTTTTTGAGTATGGAATCCTAGTTCTTGCAGCAGGTATCCTAGATACATAGCCTCTTTAGCTGCATCGGTCAGTGCAACATACTCCGCCTCGGCCCTTAATGTTGCAATAACCTTTTGTTTTCGCGACTCCCATGTAACTGTAGCACCAGCTAAAATGAAGCAAAACCCAGATTGAGACTTACGATCATTAACGTCCTGCGTCCACAAATCCTGTCAAAGGCAATCCTGTTTTTTTTTGATATTTCAGTACAGGTAAGGTACTAACATGTTGACACTGCATGCAATATCTGGCCGACTGTATATTGCAAGCTGCAGCAATTTTTTTAGATTCACCAACTATTATTGGTTCCTTTTCCAAAGAAATCTTTGCTTGCATTGGGAATTTAGTTGCTTTTAAATTCTGCAATCCGTACTTATTCACCAAATTTATTATATATCAAGGTTGTGAAATTGATAGTTCATCCTCGTGAATGTTTATTTTCAGCCCAGTACAGTTTTTAGGTTGATCCTCGTCTCGTATCTCAAAATTTGTTCGCAAGGTTTTCACAAATTTATCTATTGTATTATTATCATTGTAGGCAATAACAATGTCGTCAACATACAAGGCAACAATCATTATATTCACATTATTTCGCATATAGTAAATGCAGTGGTCATGATTGGATTTTTGTAATCCAAACATTTTCATGACTAAATCTATCTTTTTGTACCACTGCCTTCCAACTTGTTTGAGACCGTAGATAGCTTTCTTGAGTTTACCTTCCTATGCAATGCATCCATTTTAACAAAATGTTCCGGTTGATCCATATAAATCTCTTCATCTATATCACCATTTAAGAATGCAGTTGAATTCAGTTTTAAGTCGTTCTCAACAGCAAGAGCGTATATAAGGCGCAAATTATTTTGGCGAACTACAGGAGCGAAGGTGTCCATGTAGTCGATGCCATACTTCTGAGAATAGCCCTTTGCAACAAGTCAAGCCTTACATCATTCAATGGTTCCATTTGGTATATATTTCGTTTTAAACACCCATTTACAACCGACAGTTCTTCTACCTTCTGGTAGATTTGTTAACTCCCATGTCTCGTTTTTGATTGAAGAATCGTACTCACACTGTATCGCTGCTAACCATTCATCATTGTGTGCTGACATCATGATGTCCTTCAAAGTTTTGGAATCATCTTCCATTGAAATTTGAGCGACATCTTGACTCTTGAAATTCCATGATCTGAGTCTAGACTTGATTGAATCAAATGCATTTGGCTGTTGTTTGCTTTCGCTTAATTGGTTTTCCAGTGTACTTGGCAAATCTTCATTTGTCTCCTGAGTAGGCTCATCTTCATACGCATGCTCTGATTCCGGCCGCTCTATATCAGCATTCTCAAACCCTTCGAATTCTGAACTTTCTTAATCATAATCGTGTTCGGGCTCGCTGTTCTGCTATTGGCTGCTAAAGTTCATTCTGAATTCAATAAAATCATCTGGATTGTATTCTTCTTGATTCTTCAAATCGTGTACTTCGCCTTCAATGATTCGAACATCACGACTTTTAATAATTTCGCGCGTAACACTATTCCACAATCTGTAGGCTTTGGATTCTTCTGAATACCCCACTAATACATATTCTTCGCTTCTTGCTTGCCACTTGTTTTTGCCTGGTTTATTTTTTAATGCGAATGATTTGCTACCAATGTCTGGAACTTCCAGACCAAAGCTCTTCTGTTGTCTTGTGGGTATTTAAATTTGTGGGACATCTGTTTCGAATGTATGCCGCAGTGTTAATCATTTCACCCCACAGCATTTCTGGTAAGTCCGCTTCCAACATTAAACATCTCCCCATTTCTACAAGCTTTCGATTCATACGTTATAAAATGCTATTCTGTAGCGGCGTGTATTCTACCGCCAGCTGATGCATTATACCGTTATCTTTCAAATATTTTGTAAAGTCGCGACTTATCAACACTCTAGCATTGTCGCGGCGGAGGATTTTAATGAGTTTACCTGTTTGAAACCTTGAACTCTTTAAATGCAGATAGATATTCAGATTTGTGGCGTAAAAATCTGACGAAAACTGTGCGCGAGTAGTCGTCAATAAAAATAACAAAATACAACTTTTTTCCAATCGACTCTGTCCTCATAGTACTTTTTAGGAAACTAATCTTACTTAGTTTCTTACTCTTAAGCATTCTTAGCTTACTCTTAAGCATTCTTAGCGAGTTGATATTTAAATGACCATACCTCCTATGCCACAGCTCAGTATGATCTATCTTGCTATTAACTGCATTGCAACCATGCATAAAGACCGTATTCCTTTCTAGCCTCCAGCAAAATTTCGCCATTTCTACACACAGAGAACTGATTTGTTGCGGCAACCAACTAAATTACCCTACCGAATCATTCGGTTGCGGCAACAACTGATAAAGTAGTTGCAAAAACCTCTTAACTCGGTTGTGCCATCCTCCTAGTCGGTGAGAAAGAGGTTGTGACAACCTCCAAATCGATGAACATGAGGTTGTGACAACCTCTTAATCGGTGAACATGAGGTTGTGGTAACCTACAAATCGGTGATCATGAGGTTGCGACAATCTCCAAATTGGTGAGCATGAGGTTGTCGCAACCTCCTAGTCGGTAAGCATGAGGTTGAGCATTGTATGTCTAGCCAACAAATCCCTACGACATCACAAACAATTTTAAAATTTTGAAATAAATACAAAAATTTTTTTTTTTTTCAATTGTTAAATGCGTTTAAAATTTTAAAAACAAAAAAATTTTGTATTTATTTCAAAATTTTAAAATTGTTTGTGATGTCGTAGGGATTTGTTGGCTAGACATACAATGCTCAACCTCATGCTTACCGACTAGGAGGTTGCGACAACCTCATGCTCACCAATTTGGAGATTGTCGCAACCTCATGATCACCGATTTGTAGGTTACCACAACCTCATGTTCACCGATTAAGAGGTTGTCACAACCTCATGTTCATCGATTTGGAGGTTGTCACAACCTCTTTCTCACCGACTAGGAGGATGGCACAACCGAGTTAAGAGGTTTTTGCAACTACTTTATCAGTTGTTGCCGCAACCGAATGATTCGGTAGGGTAATTTAGTTGGTTGCCGCAACAAATCAGTCCTCTGTGTGTAGAAATGGCGAAATTTTGCTGGAGGCTAGAAAGGAATACGGTCTTTATGCATGGTTGCAATGCAGTTAATAGCAAGATAGATCATACTGCGCTGTGGCATAGGAGGTATGGTCATTTAAATATCAACTCGCTAAGAATGCTTAAGAGTAAGCTAAGAATGCTTAAGAGTAAGAAACTAAGTAAGATTAGTTTCCTAAAAAGTACTATGAGGACAGAGTCGATTGGAAAAAAGTTGTATTTTGTTATTTTTATTGACGACTACTCGCGCACAGTTTTCGTCAGATTTTTACGCCACAAATCTTAATATCTATCTGCATTTAAAGAGTTCAAGGTTTCAAACAGGTAAACTCATTAAAATCCTCCGCCGCGACAATGCTAGAGTGTTGATAAGTCGCGACTTTACAAAATATTTGAAAGATAACGGTATAATGCATCAGCTGGCGGTAGAATACACGCCGCTACAGAATAGCATTTTATAACGTATGAATCGAAAGCTTGTAGAAATGGGGAGATGTTTAATGTTGGAAGCGGACTTACCAGAAATGCTGTGGGGTGAAATGATTAACACTGCGGCATACATTCGAAACAGATGTCCCACAAATTTAAATACCCACAAGACAACAGAAGAGCTTTGGTCTGGAAGTTCCAGACATTGGTAGCAAATCATTCGCATTAAAAAATAAACCAGGCAAAAACAAGTGGCAAGCAAGAAGCGAAGAATATGTATTAGTGGGGTATTCAGAAGAATCCAAAGCCTACAGATTGTGGAATAGTGTTACGCGCGAAATTATTAAAAGTCGTGATGTTCGAATCATTGAAGGCGAAGTACACGATTTGAAGAATCAAGAAGAATACAATCCAGATGATTTTATTGAATTCAGAATGAACTTTAGCAGCCAATAGCAGAACAGCGAGCCCGAACACGATTATGATTAAGAAAGTTCAGAATTCGAAGGGTTTGAGAATGCTGATATAGAGCGGCCGGAATCAGAGCATGCGTATGAAGATGAGCCTACTCAGGAGACAAATGAAGATTTGCCAAGTACACTGGAAAACCAATTAAGCGAAAGCAAACAACAGCCAAATGCATTTGATTCAATCAAGTCTAGACTCAGATCATGGAATTTCAAGAGTCAAGATGTCGCTCAAATTTCAATGGAAGATGATTCCAAAACTTTGAAGGACATCATGATGTCAGCACACAATGATGAATGGTTAGCAGCGATACAGTGTGAGTACGATTCTTCAATCAAAAACGAGACATGGGAGTTAACAAATCTACCAGAAGGTAGAAGAACTGTCGGTTGTAAATGGGTGTTTAAAACGAAATATATACCAAATGGAACCATTGAATGATGTAAGGCTTGACTTGTTGCAAAGGGCTATTCTCAGAAGTATGGCATCGACTACATGGACACCTTCGCTCCTGTAGTTCGCCAAAATAATTTGCGCCTTATATACGCTCTTGCTGTTGAGAACGACTTAAAACTGAATTCAACTGCATTCTTAAATGGTGATATAGATGAAGAGATTTATATGGATCAACCGGAACATTTTGTTAAAATGGATGCATTGCATAGGAAGGTAAACTCAAGAAAGCTATCTACGGTCTCAAACAAGTTGGAAGGCAGTGGTACAAAAAGATAGATTTAGTCATGAAAATGTTTGGATTACAAAAATCCAATCATGACCACTGCATTTACTATATGCGAAATAATGTGAATATAATGATTGTTGCCTTGTATGTTGACGACATTGTTATTGCCTACAATGATAATAATACAATAGATAAATTTGTGAAAACCTTGCGAACAAATTTTGAGATACGAGACGAGGATCAACCTAAAAACTGTACTGGGCTGAAGATAAACATTCACGAGGATGAACTATCAATTTCACAACCTTGATATATAATAAATTTGGTGAATAAGTACGGATTGCAGAATTTAAAAGCAACTAAATTCCCAATGCAAGCAAAGATTTCTTTGGAAAAGGAACCAATAATAGTTGGTGAATCTAAAAAAATTGCTGCAGCTTGCAATATACAGTCGGCCAGATATTGCATGCAGTGTCAACATGTTAGTACCTTAATACAACAAGAGATGCTGTACTGAAATATCAAAAAAAAAACAGGATTGCCTTTGACAGGATTTGTGGACGCAGGACGTTAATGATCGTAAGTCTCAATCTGGGTTTTGCTTCATTTTAGCTGGTGCTACAGTTACATGGGAGTCGCGAAAACAAAAGGTTATTGCAACATTAAGGGCCGAGGCGGAGTATGTTGCACTGACCGATGCAGCTAAAGAGGCTATGTATCTAGGATACCTGCTGCAAGAACTAGGATTCCATACTCAAAAACCAGTGACGATTTTTGGAGATTCACAGAGCGCACAACATATGGCTAAATTTGGGGCTCATCATTCAAGGACCAAGCTCATCGACTACAAATATCATTTTATTAGAGACGCAGACAAACCACCATTTTTTCGTTTTCAAAAACACACTATATTAAAAAAAAATATATATATGACAGTTAATGCAAACATTTAGCCAGACATAGAAAGCAAGACATAAATCTTGTCATCTATGTCTAGTAAGAGATTATGACTAGCCATTTGTAGTCTCCACGAGTCATCATGCAAGCTTGCCATATGTTAAGTCATGGGGGATGGCTGGTGTAGACCCCGTGTAATGAGCAATTTGTATTAAATAAATGTATTATTTTATTAATATTTATTTCGCAATGTAACTTTATTAATGAATTTCATTTGTTTTCGACACGTGGAAATTTTTCACGTTTATTTATTTCTGCATGTATCCAGAATTGATGGCAATAAACTGGCAACCGAACTGCTGATAGACATGAGGTTGCCGTTTGTCATTTATTTTGTTGATACAACAACTTACTCAATCGTTGTAACAAATGCACGAATGTCAATTTTGGCAGAATGAAAAATGCAATCATGACGTTACGGCAATCGAACGTGCAGTTGCGCGGACTAACATTTCGATTGTAGAAAAATAAGGTACGTTCATTTTAATGACATGAGGTTACAACAAATGTATTTCGGTTCCAACACTGAATCGTTGGTTCAATTAACCTCATGCCAAAAGAGGATTTTTCTGTGTGTAATTATTTTGGCAGAAGAGTTTTTCATTTCTGCATGAAAAACTCTTCTCTCATATCATTTTAATGACATGAGGTTACAACAAATGTATTTCGGTTGCAACACTGAATCGTTGGTTCAATTAACCTCATGCCAAAAGAGGATTTTTCTGTGTGTAATTATTTTGGCAGAAGAGTTTTTCATTTCTGCAACGCTTTCATTGTCAGTCGCCATACTAGTGGATAACAAATTAGTTCTTAATCCAGGGAAATACAGTGTTCGATAAAGTTTAACTTCTTTCACCTGATTGTTCACTTTAATGTCCAACGAAACAGTGCCTATTCTCTCAACGGAAAACTGCTTCTGGTCTGCGAGCTGCACTGTGCCTACGTATTCTCTGTCAATATGTTCAAAGAATTGTTCGTGGCTTGTCATGTGTGAAGAGGCCCCACTGTCAATGTACCATTTATTATCATGACTAATATAATGGGCATTTTGAACAACATCAACGTGTGAAACTACAAATCCGCTGGAGATAACCATGTTTGTGTGATCTTTATTTAAATGTTTTACAATTTTAAGCCATATGTCCGGTTTTGTCACTTTTATAACACGTAATAGATTTAGACATACCTTGACCTTGATAATTCGATTTACGATTACTGCTGCGACGAAACTTTGCCTTCATCGCATCGTTGCTGTGCTCACAATTTAAACTTTTGTTTCCAAGTTCCAATAAACACGATCTGAGTGTGTTCAGTGATGGAAATTCATTTGCAGTGTTAAATGCCGCCTTAATTTCCTTGAAATTGTCTGACAGTCCATCCAACATGATGATAACTTGCAATTCCTCTTCAACTTTCCTCCAATTTCTTCAAGTTCTGTTTTCAGCAAATCGAATTCTTTCAGGTATTCCGTAACAATCTGTCCTCCATTTTCAAGTCGATAAGGCTCCGCCTTCTGCCTCGTTGACTTGCGTTGATACGTTGCCTCCAAAAAGTCTCAGATTTCCTTTGATGTTGAAAATCCCTTCACAAGCGCAATTACATATCTTCGGCGCCAGTGCAATTACACCCAAAGAACGAATCAGTTGGGGCAACCGTCTTTTTTTTGCCAACCGATTTAATTAGTTCTGTCAACAATCGACAGATTCAGTTGTTGCAACACCGCGTATTAGTTCACACAACTAATGAATACATTTGACACAACCAATTTGTTTAGTTGTGGTAGCCAATTTAATTATAAGAAATCGGCCATTTTACCTCGCCCTAGTGCTCCAACGTGTTGCAAACACGAAGTCAGCGTCACAACAGCGTTCCCGAGATCGGAAATTGCCGATGACTCGTTGTGCTGCTGACTTCGTGTTTGCAACACGTTGGAGCGCTAGGGATGCATAAATAAATATAACATATAGAAACACAATAGCAAGTATTCTGTAGAATAGTATGTCTCTTGTTGACGAAAGCAGAACAGTAAAAACGAACAAGTCTTAAAACCATTCTAAATTTTGTTTTACACGTGGCACGCGCTGTCCGTCGCACACAAAAAAACTAGTGAAAAATATGAAGCTTGTGCGACTGATGTTGTCCTGCTTTGGCATTGCTTTTATACAAGACAACTGATTTCACAGTTGAATCAAATAAATATTGGTTGCTACAACCTAATATAACTAACTGTCTGATAAGTCAACTGAATATTGGTTATGTCTCATTTTGAATTTAGTTGCAGTAGCAATGGAAATAAAAAAAAATTGAAAATGGATAAAAAGTTCGTTTCCCCAATCAATGTTGCAGTTGCTTCAACTAATAGTTTTTTTTTTATAATGTGGGATAAAAAATAGAGCCACAGCACTCAGACAGGGTTATATCCATTGTGCTGTGACCCAGTTCCCTGGTTTTTAATGATACTTCTTAGATTCATTATTGAATCTAAGAAGGCTATTGTGTGATAGAGAGTGAAGCTGATCCTCTCTCATCACGTCTGTTCCAAAGATCTGCCTTCTAATTCTGGAAAATGCTGGACAGTCACAGAGATACTGCTCTGTGGTGCCAGTTTCTTCGTAGCAGGCAGAACTTAAGGCGCTTTCGGCCAGGCCGATTGCGTTCATGTGTTTTTCACATGCGTTGTGTCCCGTTAGAAGTTCCGTCAGTTTTCTGCACTCCTTTCTACTTAAGGAAAGTAGAAACGAGGCCGATCTTTTGGTTATCGTCGGTGTCATGAGCTTGGGGAATCTGCATTTCGTCTCATTCAGCCATCTGCTCTTGTGTGCAGAGGCGACCCAAGAGCTGATGACGAATTTTCCCGTAGATGCAGGCATTCCAAGCACAGGTTCTGGTCCAAATGGATTATCGTCAGATCCAACATTTGGCCCTGTTCTGCCATCTATTATCCGCAATGTAGTCCATAGCCATAAGTATAGCATAGACTTCGGCTTGAAATACCGAGGCATTGTCGCCTAATGCGAAGTGAAGTCTGCGGTCATCCGGTTCCACAAACACTCCAGCACCAGATCCCTCATCGGTTCTGGTGTTAACGTCCCTACTTCATCAACTGAAATATGGCGTTTAATAAATAAAAACACTTACTCCATTTCAAGTTTATCTTTTTTATAATTTTTATTTCCTTTTACTGTTCCACTTCTTGGACTCACTTCTTAATCTAATAACAACCCTGTTAAAAACTAAATAACTACAGCTTATATACTAATACTTAATCTAAGTTTCAATGCTACTTTTCCAGTGTCTTTTGCTGCTTCAGCCTAGAAACATAATTTTGGCCAATCACATTGTGTTTTGCTGCTTATGCCCAGAAGCATAATTTTAACCAATCACAAGTTCTGTAAAGAACTCAAGTTTGATCCACAACTCGACTTCTTAACGCTGACCGTGAAAGCAACTCTTGCATAATCAGCAACCCGCGATGACATTGAATTTAGACCATCGCAAAGTCATTGAATTGAAGTCATCTTTGTTTACAAACAAATTGCACCACGTGGTTATTTTCTTCAAGCTAGCAACTTGACGCTGCTGCGAATTTGGCTTATAGTTACAATTGCTGACTAAGTAAATTGTCGCCGCTTATTTTCGCAACGACCAAAAGGTGTGTCATCAAACCAACATCATTTACTTTATGTTTTAACAACAATTAGAATGTATATAATATTATTTAAATATTTAGCAATTAAAATTTAGCAACAGCAAATACCCACTAGAAAAATATCAATGAACTGCCATGCTATGAGTGACTGTCATAATGCTAACTCTCAACATTCCTCCCCATTACAAAAAAAAAAAAAAATTGTTTTTCGACTTACATCATCTTATACTAAGATCTGATACCAATACCTTACACTACTGTACAATACAAACATACTACCGATACTTAATACATACATAACCGCATACTTCAGTTCCGCAATCACCTTGTCTATATATTACAGCTGTTGTTGTCAAGATATCGTGGTCGGTCTCCGTTGGTATATTGGCGGGCTCTGCTGTAAACATAACTCTCGTCACTATTGGCATGGTTGAATTTAGTCAGGATATCGTGGTCGATTGGTTAAATAACTCTCGTCACTATTGGCATGGTTAATCGATCTTCATATGTGGTAGCGATACTGGTTCTTCAAGTTCCAGATATGAGTTCTTGTGCTTGTCTTCTTTCCTTCGGACTGCGGTTCGCACCATCTTATTTGTTAGTGATGACGTCATCGATCTCACAGATCTAGGAGCCCCTGAGTAGGATACTTCTCGGGGTCCCGACTGCTCCTGACTCCGTCTAACTTGCTTCCGACACTACATTGCGATGTCGCTTTAGCTTCGATGTGTAAATATGTTCTTTAAGAAACACTCTGATTCGTACATTATCTTCAGATCCACTGTTAATTCGCTCAGCAACGCTTGGCCCAAAACGTCCGGGTGCAACATGCTATGCTCAGATTCATTCTAGCTAACTTTCTGGTTCTGTTTCTGGAGCTTTTTCAGGTTTGTGTTCACAATCTTCTTTATTTCAACACTATGATAGCGAATTCAATTGACGCCATCTCCTTATGTGATTGTGTTTAATTCTGGTGAATTCCTCTAGTGTAGCGTTCATTCCAACACGCAACCCCTCGATCTCTTTAATGGTTGCTTGCTACGTTCTGGACAACCTGTCGTAATTACTGGCCATCACCGTTACTTGTTGCTCTATCATATGTTTTACGTAGTTTAACGCATATGTTTTCCGTATGTTTTACGCGTATCGTAGGTTTTCCGCAACCGTTCGTTTCTTGTGCATGAACCCTGTACCCTTGACACGAAGTCATCTGTTAACTACAATTGTTCGCTTGAGTCAGTTACAACAAATTTCGTGATTACTGTTCACTCCGTCCTGTAGATCCCTATATCTGTTTTCCGATCGAACACGAGTGAATCTACCTGGACCCTCACAATGAGCAGGATTAGCCATATTATTGCCAAATTATTTTTCAAATAAAACTATATCTAATTACTGTCACAATATTTTTAGTATTCAATGAGATTTCGTTGCTATAATTATTTTTACTTAAATCTTATCATTTTCGTGTATTCATCATTACAATCACTCACATATTTAAGTGTCTATAAAACACAATTATATTCATATAATAACATCGTTATATCTCTTTCAAAATTATCATTCACATATTACCTTATATTATATTGTACTTTAAAATTTTATAAAATAAAAAAAACACATTTTTCTTATAAATTAACATCCTCTTATATAACGAAGTTTGATATTATCTTATAGGCACGCGCTGTCCGTCGCACACAAAAAAACTAGTGAAAAATATGAAGCTTGTGCGACTGATGTTGTCCTGCTTTGGCATTGCTTTTATACAAGACAACTGATTTCACAGTTGAATCAAATAAATATTGGTTGCTACAACCTAATATAACTAACTGTCTGATAAGTCAACTAAATATTGGTTATGTCTCATTTTGAATTTAGTTGCAGTAGCAATGGAAATAAAAAAAATTGAAAATGGATAAAAAGTTCGTTTCCCCAATCAATGTTGCAGTTGCATCAACTAATAGTTTTTTTTTATAATGTGGGATAAAAAATAGAGCCACAGCACTCAGGCAGGGTTATATCCATTGTGCTGTGACCCAGTTCCCTGGTTTTTAATGATACTTCTTAGATTCATTATTGAATCTAAGAAGGCTATTGTGTGATAGAGAGTGAAGCTGATCCTCTCTCATCACGTCTGTTCCAAAGATCTGCCTTCTAATTCTGGAAAATGCTGGACAGTCACAGAGATACTGCTCTGTGGTGCCAGTTTCTTCGTAGCAGGCAGAACTTAAGGCGCTTTCGGCCAGGCCGATTGCGTTCATGTGTTTTTCACATGCGTTGTGTCCCGTTAGAAGTTCCGTCAGTTTTCTGCACTCCTTTCTACTTAAGGAAAGTAGAAACGAGGCCGATCTTTTGGTTATCGTCGGTGTCATGAGCTTGGGGAATCTGCATTTCGTCTCATTCAGCCATCTGCTCTTGTGTGCAGAGGCGACCCAAGAGCTGATGACGAATTTTCCCGTAGATGCAGGTAGTCCAAGCACAGGTTCTGGTCCAAATGGATTATCGTCAGATCCAACATTTGGCCCTGTTCTGCCATCTATTATCCGCAATGTAGTCCATAGCCATAAGTATAGCATAGACTTCGGCTTGAAATACCGAGGCATTGTCGCCTAATGCGAAGTGAAGTCTGCGGTCATCCGGTTCCACAAACACTCCAGCACCAGATCCCTCATCGGTTCTGGTGTTAACGTCCCTACTTCATCAACTGAAATATGGCGTTTAATAAATAAAAACACTTACTCCATTTCAAGTTTATCCTTTTTATAATTTTTATTTCCTTTAACTGTTCCACTTCTTGGACTCACTTCTTAATCTAATAACAACCCTGTTAAAAACTAAATAACTACAGCTTATATACTAATACTTAATATAAGTTTCAATGCTACTTTGCCAGTGTCTTTTGCTGCTTCAGCCTAGAAACATAATTTTGGCCAATCACATTGTGTTTTGCTGCTTATGCCCAGAAGCATAATTTTAACCAATCACAAGTTCTGTAAAGAACTCAAGTTCGATCCACAACTCGACTTCTTAACGCTGACCGTGAAAGCAACTCTTGCATAATCAGCAACCCGCGATGACATTGAATTTAGACCATCGCAAAGTCATTGAATTGAAGTCATCTTTGTTTACAAACAAATTGCACCACGTGGTTATTTTCTTCAAGCTAGCAACTTGACGCTGCTGCGAATTTGGCTTATAGTTACAATTGCTGACTAAGTAAATTGTCGCCGCTTATTTTCGCAACGACCAAAAGGTGTGTCATCAAACCAACATCATTTACTTTATGTTTTAACAACAATTAGAATGTATATAATATTATTTAAATATTTAGCAATTAAAATTTAGCAACAGCAAATACCCACTAGAAAAATATCAATGAACTGCCATGCTATGAGTGACTGTCATAATGCTAACTCTCAACATTCCTCCCCATTACAAAAAAAAAAAAAAATTGTTTTTCGACTTACATCATCTTATACTAAGATCTGATACCAATACCTTACACTACTGTACAATACAAACATACTACCGATACTTAATACATACATAACCGCATACTTCAGTTCCGCAATCACCTTGTCTATATATTACAGCTGTTGTTGTCAAGATATCGTGGTCGGTCTCCGTTGGTATATTGGCGGGCTCTGCTGTAAACATAACTCTCGTCACTATTGGCATGGTTGAATTTAGTCAGGATATCGTGGTCGATTGGTTAAATAACTCTCGTCACTATTGGCATGGTTAATCGATCTTCATATGTGGTAGCGATACTGGTTCTTCAAGTTCCAGATATGAGTTCTTGTGCTTGTCTTCTTTCCTTCGGACTGCGGTTCGCACCATCTTATTTGTTAGTGATGACGTCATCGATCTCACAGATCTAGGAGCCCCTGAGTAGGATACTTCTCGGGGTCCCGACTGCTCCTGACTCCGTCTAACTTGCTTCCGACACTACATTGCGATGTCGCTTTAGCTTCGATGTGTAAATATGTTCTTTAAGAAACACTCTGATTCGTACATTATCTTCAGATCCACTGGTAATTCGCTCAGCAACGCTTGGCCCAAAACGTCCGGGTGCAACATGCTATGCTCAGATTCATTCTAGCTAACTTTCTGGTTCTGTTTCTGGAGCTTTTTCAGGTTTGTGTTCACAATCTTCTTTATTTCAACACTATGATAGCGAATTCAATTGACGCCATCTCCTTATGTGATTGTGTTTAATTCTGGTGAATTCCTCTAGTGTAGCGTTCATTCCAACACGCAACCCCTCGATCTCTTTAATGGTTGCTTGCTACGTTCTGGACAACCTGTCGTAATTACTGGCCATCACCGTTACTTGTTGCTCTATCATATGTTTTACGTAGTTTAACGCATATGTTTTCCGTATGTTTTACGCGTATCGTAGGTTTTCCGCAACCGTTCGTTTCTTGTGCATGAACCCTGTACCCTTGACACGAAGTCATCTGTTAACTACAATTGTTCGCTTGAGTCAGTTAAAACAAATTTCGTGATTACTGTTCACTCCGTCCTGTAGATCCCTATATCTGTTTTCCGATCGAACACGAGTGAATCTACCTGGACCCTCACAATGAGCAGGATTTGCCATATTATTGCCAAATTATTTTTCTAATAAAACTATATCTAATTACTGTCACAATATTTTTAGTATTCAATGAGATTTCGTTGCTATAATTATTTTTACTTAAATCTTATCATTTTCGTGTATTCATCATTACAATCACTCACATATTTAAGTGTCTATAAAACACAATTATATTCATATAATAACATCGTTATATCTCTTTCAAAATTATCATTCACATATTACCTTATATTATATTGTACTTTAAAATTTTATAAAATAAAAAAAACACATTTTTCTTATAAATTAACATCCTCTTATATTACGAAGTTTGATATTATCTTATAGGTTGTGTTAATATTTTACAGTATAAGTTGTGGTATGTACAAAATACATGTGTCATATAACTTATTTATTTAAGTTTATATTTTTATATTTTAATATCTATTAAACTAATCAACATAATAAATATGTATATTGGTTTTGTTGTTTCATAAACATTTTTCCAGAAGAGAAAAAAAATATTAATTTATTCATAATTCTAACAGAATATATTTTATCTGAATAACATATTCTACTAGTAAAACATCTTCCACTTTTTTTTTTTGTTTTAAACCTTGTGAAGTTTAGCTTATTTTTAAGCTGTTTATTTTAAAAAATGCTCATTCGACATATATGCAATTTTTATTTTTCATTCTATCGCAATCTCTAACGAAACTTAAGTGATCATCTTAAGTTTTCGCTCGAGTTCACCTAATACGATTCGTAATACACGTATGCAATTGATCAAGTTGCAGACTAGTATTCGTCGTATTTAGTGAAATGCTTAAATACAATTTGCTGCTGTTCTTTCAAACTATTTAATTAATAGCTTAAGATTTGCATAAAGTCTTACGGATGTCGACTCTTTTCGAAGAGTACATCGAATCCTTACATAAAATGTAATTGCCGTTCTTATTTGTTTTTATCCTTAATACAATTATATTATTTAATAATTTATATCTTTTAACTATATTTTTGTTTTATATATATTTATTTCCTCAACTTCAATTTCTACATTTTTCTTTTTTTTTTTCTTCCATTCAACATAAACTCATAATTTATTGCACAGGTTAGTAAATTACCGGAAGTAATACTTAGCTGCTTTAATAAAATAAATATCAACATAACAATTGGATCATTTGCTAACTCTAAAAAGTGTTGTATGCATTTTGCAACTGTTGTATGCATTTTCTCATAATTTTTATAATATTTCTCTAATCAATTAAGTCAACCATAATAATCTCTTTTGGAGCATATTCTAGCTCTAAAAACCTATTTTTCATTCGTTGTAAACGTATTTATATATTTTTTATAATATTATTTCTAGTCTTTTAATTCAATCATATTTTTCCTATATATCATTTGGAGCATTTTCTAGCTCTAAAAAAAAACCTACTTGTCATTTATTTGCTCGTCAGCAATTAACATAAATTAATAATTCTTTATTTATTAAAAATTCAATTCATCATAATCTACTTTTCATTATATTTTAATTTAAAATTAATAATTCAACCATAATTTCATAATTCACTTTACAATTCAAAATTTCTATGCTAGTTATCTACACTCAGCAGTGTTCAATATCTCAATTTCGTACAAATATATTTTATCGCATTTATTTCGTATAAAAAACTCGTGTTATCATTTATAATTCTTTCTTATTTACATTTTTCCTAATATTTCTTGTTTTCATAACCCTTAAATTTGGTCCGCCACATGCTAGTAATTAACCCTAAATAATACATAGCGATCTGTGGGTACCGTTTTCTTCTGTTTTCCTATTTCCTATTTATTATCACACAATACTAAACTTTTCGCAATTTATTTATAAATATATTTCCGCATTTTAACAATTAATACAATAATTTCTAATTATGGTATTTTTTCAACAAATTGTTGTGTATTTTTTCTTTTCCTTTCCTTTTATTAATATTGTCGTTGTCACGGGGGTAGTGACGGACAAAACCTTATAGGGCCCTACCCAAATTGGTGAAAATTTATTTTTCCTATTTTGATTCTTCATTACAACCATTTCCCCAATTTGAAACTCAATGGGATTTAATGATTTATCGTAGCTTGTTTTAGATTTTTCTTTTACCTTTTCTTGATTTTGTCTCACTATTTCATGCGCCCGCTGTATTTGATATTTTAATATTTTGTTATAATCATCGGCATTATACAGTGGTGAAACTTTACGTTTCAAATTAGTTGGCATATCAGAATCATAACCATATAGTGTTCGGAAAGGTGTTTGCCCAGTTGACACATGCATCGTATTATTATGGACATGCATTGCCGAATTTAACCATTGATCCCAATTGGAACCATCCTCCTTAGCAAAACATCTCAAATATTCTGCTAATACGTTCTAATGATCCATTGGCCTGGGGGTGATAGGGTGTAATGTGCATTTTTTTAATACCCAATAATTTGCATGTATCAGAAAATAACTTTGAAAGTACGTGAAGATAAATACGTATTTAATTTAGCAGAGACTCAAACCAAAATTTTTAACAGAGCATTTACAGACCGTTAACAGAGGCGGATCAATCGGAATAATTCATCGATCGGTGCATCTAAATGGTCAAGTCGGTCAAGTCGGGGATGATTGTGTACTAACCGAACCTAATATATTGGATAGATAATGGATAGGGCTTTCCAAAAATATATACCAAAAGTTTGGATCGATCTTCCTAACATTTTTAATTTTGTTTTTGAAAATGAAATGGAAAACCTTATCCATTGCCTATCCAACGTACTAGGTTCGGTTAGTACACAGTCATCCCCACCTGTACAGTGGCCACTACAAAATATAACCCATTTTCAAAAAATAATTAAAAATGTTAGGAAGATCGGTCTAAACTATTGGCGTATAGTTTTGGAAAGCCTTATCCATTGCCTATCCAACGTACTAGGTTCGGTTAGAACACAGTCGTCTTCACCTGGACAGTGGCCACTTCATCATGACCACTTTTTCTACCAAATATGACCCATTTTCAAAACATAATTAAAAATGTTAGGAAGATCGACTCGAACTATTGGCATATAGTTCTGAAAAGCCTTATCCATTGCCTATCCAACGTACTAGGTTCGGTTAGTACACAGTTATACCCACCTGGACAGTGGCCACTTCATCATGACCACTTTTTCTACCAAATATGACCCATTTTCAAAAAATAATTAAAAATGTTAGAAAGATCAACTTAAACTATTGGTATATATTTTTGGAAAGCTCTATCCATTAGCTATCCAACATATGAGGTTCGGTTAGTGCAGAGACATCCCCAACTGGACAGTGACCACTTCATCATGACCACTTTTTCTACCAAATAGGACCCATTTTCAAACAAAAAAATAATTAAAAATGTCAGAAAGATCGATCCAAACTATTTGCATATAGTTTTGGAAAGCCTTATCCATTGCCTATCTAACATTCTAGGTTCGGTTAGTACACAGTTATACCCACCTGGACAGTGGCCACTTCATCATGACCACTTTTTCTACCAAATATGACCCATTTTCAAAAAATAATTAAAAATGTTAGGGAGATCAACTCAAACTATTGGTATATATTTTTGGAAAGCTCTATCCATTAGCTATCCAACATGTGAGGTTCGGTTAGTACACAGTCATCCGCACCTGGACAGGGACCACTTCATCATGACCACTTTTTCTACCAAACATGACCCATTTTCAAAAAATAATTAAAAATGTTTGAAAGATCGACCCAAACTATTGGTATATATTTTTAGAAAGCCCTCTATATTATCTATCAAATGTATTAGGTTCGGTTAGTACACAATCATCCCCGACTTGACCGTGCCCATTTAGATGCACCGATTGATGAATTATTCCCATTGACCCGCCTCTGTTAACGGTCTGTAAATGCTCTGTTAAAAATTTTGGTTTGAGTCTCTGCTAAATTAAATACGTATTTATCTTCACGGACTTTAACTTTGACACGAAATTAGAGCCATTGTCAGTTACTAGAATTTTCGGAATATTGTGGCGTGTTATAATTTCATCATAAAATGCCACTGTGCTTGCTTCTGCGTCTGGTATTGCTACACAGCACATATATTTTGAAAAATCGTCTTGAAATGTTAAAATGTATTTTTTGCCAGATACTGTCTCGGGTAAAATTCCTACTAAGTCCATATAAACTTTATCAAATGGGCGCGTTGGTGTATCTGTCAAGACCATTGGCATTTTTGTTAGCTTAGAACTTTTGTTAACTTGACATTTAGGGTAATTTTTTACATACTCTTTAATTTGTTTTTGCATACCCTTCCACCTATATTGCTTTCTTATTCGAAAATATGTTTTCAGTGTGCCCTGATGACCCCCTAACGGCTAGTCGTGAAAGTCTCTAATTACTGTTTTAATTTCTTCAGGATCGTTTAATACTTGACTCGAGATTGTTTCACCATCCATATCCGTTACTGTGTCGTCCAAGACTGGCTTACTGACGTCCGGTTGTGGATCTATTGCCTTTGGTGTATTTTTAGAACGGGTTTGAACTGCCGCAATTTCTGTTTCTAATTGTGGAATCCTACTTAATGCGTGAGCATTTAAATTCTTTTTGCCAGGTTTATAAATTATTTCGAACTCATATTCTAATAATTTGTGCCTGAACCTGGCTAGCCTTGACGTTTGATCCTTTAAATTCGCTATGCTACGCAGTGGTTGATGATCCGTATAAACCGTGAATGGACGCCCCAACAAATACGCTCTATTATTTTTTGTGGCCCATACTATTACCAAAAATTCTCGTTCAATTGTTGAGTACCTTGTTTCTGCATCATTCAGAGCTCTACTTGCAAATGCGATTGGTCGATCAGAACCTGGCTCGCCCTGTGACAGCACTGCTCCTATAGCTTCTCCACTTGCATCTGTTGTCAATACAAATGGTTTTGAAAAATCTGGGTATGCTAGAACATTAGGTGAAATAATTGCTTCCTTAAGTTTTATAAATGAGTCCTGGCACTTGTCTGTCCATACAAAACTGGCATCTTCCGCAACAGTTTATTAATCGGTAGTGTTAACCTTGCCATATTCTTAACGAATTTTCTGTAATAATTTACTAAACCTAAGAAGGCTTGTACCTGTTTCTTGGTCCTGGGTACCGGAATATTTTTTACACATTCTATTTTATCGGGATCTGGCATTGCGCCTGACTCCGTGCATTTGTGCCCTAAATATACTACTTCACGCCTTAAAAAATTGCATTTTCCGTATTTAATTTCAAATTATTTTCCCACAATTTTTCTAACACCTTACATAGTCTAATTTCGTGCTCCATTATGTTTTTTCCATAAACCACCATACAATCAAGTCCCTGCAATCCTGTTAAAATGTGGTTCATTATTCTTTGAAACGTAGCGGGTGCCCCCGTCAATCCAAATGACATCCTATTAAATTCAAAATGTCCCAAGCCCGTGCTGAACGCTGTTTTTTCTCTGTGGCGTTCATCTACTAGCACTTGGTGATAACCACTTGCAAGATCTAATATTGAAAAATACCTACTGTGACCTAATTGATCCAAAATTTCATCAATACGAGGTATTGGGAATACTTGTTTAATCGTTGCGTCGTTCAATTTTCTGAAATCTATTACCAGTCTCCATTTTTTCTGTCCGTCCTTGCCACTCTTTTTAGGTACCAACAATAGTGGTGAATTCCAAGGCGACGTGCTTGGTGATATAATATCGTCGTCTAATAACTTCTGCACCTGTTTGTTGATTTCTTCTCTGTGAATATGTGGTAATTTATATTGTTTTCGGTTGATCGGAGGTTGGCCGTCTATTGTGGGGATTTCATGTTTTAAAATAGGTGTATACGATAGCTCATCCCCCTCTAACAGAAATACATCATGGTATGACGCACATATTTTTTCTATGGATGCCTTCTCTTCAACATTTGCATTTGGATCCAATTTGAATGAGTCAAATAGTTTGCATATTCTGTGTCGTATGTTTATGCTTTGTGCGCTATTCATTGTGCCACTCACTGGTTCCATAAATTTATTAAAATTTGAAAATTTGAGCTGTATGTTCTTATTCAATATTATATCTTTTTCTGTTGAGTTTAAAACTGAAACGTAAACACTATTTTTTCTCACATTTGATATGGTTTCTCCGATATAGACTCCTGGTGAAATTTCCTGTTTTTGAATTATTTCTACGGAGATCTTGGTTCGTAGTGGTAATCTGGCGATACCTTTAGATTTTGCTGTTATTTTTATTTCTTCACTGTATAATATTTTGTTTATTTCATCTAGTGATCTGAGTGGTAGTGTTACAATTTTATTTTTGTTTCTGTCTATAAAGGTTAATCCCTTTTCCACTGCATTGATGATTGAGTGGTTCCATAGATTATCTCGTCCAAGTATACCATCTGCCGGAACTCCCTGATCCTGCATTATTGTATGTAACGTCAGACTGAGCCTTCTATGTTCCATATGTTGAATTCCAATTGATCCTGCGGTGGTCACATGTCCCCCAAATGCTCCGCTCAGATCTTTTGTGTCTTTTAAATTTCTCTCTAGCTTATTATCTAATGCACGCCACTTTACCAAGCTAGAGTCTGCACCAGAATCTACTAGTAATAATAGTTTCCCTTTTTTTGCTTCCTTACAAGGAATTTCTATAAAGACATCATTTAATTTTGATATCTGTCTGAATTCCCCATGTCTACTATAAATAATGCGATTTTTCTTTGATTTTGTATATAAACTTAATTTTAATTCCTTAATATTTTCAATATATTTACTCATATTTTTATTTATGCTATCCATTCCTGAAGTAATCAAATCATTTAATTTCTTCTTATTTTCTTCTATACATATCCTATTTATTATGCAATCATAAAAATTATTTTTTTGCTGTTAATGCTACTATGCTGAAAACGTTCAACGTTAATACAATTAGTGAAATAAAATTATCTACCATTTTCCTACCATTGATAGCGAACGTATCCACTGCCGCGCACGGTGTCTGATTCACAATTCCTATCTTCTTTGGCCTGATTTCGCAATTTGTCTTGGGTTCCCAGATTATTGGCCTATTCTGGGCCCCTAACAGTTTCCCTGGTTGCGGGTAGACTCAAAATCTCTTTTCGCAAAACAGTTTTCTAATGTATGCCCAATTCTTGCACACCATTTACATTTATTTAAATCCCGATTATTATTATTATGATTATTATTCCCATTATTATTATTAGTATTGAATATTATTATTGTTGTAATTATTTTCATTCTTATTATTATAATTACGATTATTATTTCGATAATTATTTCGATAATTATTATTATTGTTATTATAATTATTATTATTATTATTGTTATTATAATTATTATTATTATTATTATTATTGTTATTATAATTATTATTATTGTTATTATAATTATTAGTTCTATTTTCATTATGATATTCCCAATTATTGTTGTTATTATATCTTCGAACATTATTATTCCTATGATTAGCTTGCGTATTATTTTCGTAGCCATCATTGTAATCGTAATTTATTGTTTGTTGTCTACGCGTACAGTTTTGCTCCAGTTCCGGTTCATTATTTGCACATCTAAGGCTCGTTTCGTGGCCGTAATTGCCACATTCTTGACAGTAAGGCATGTTTTTCCGACTGATACATTCGTCCATCGTATGTCCGTCATTCCCGCAAAATGAACATGTTGGAACAACTTTATCCCTTTCGTTTGCGAGCATTTCGTGCCCAAATGATCCACTATTGTTTCCTATAACAATTTTTTCGCATGTTATTTGTGAGGCCCTGTTATAGTGCACCTCAGGGCATTCTGTGTTGTTTCTATTACACGCCCACTTTGTATTATCTCCAACGTTTCTACCACTTCCTCTATCAGTGAATCTAGTGAGTTTGACTTATTATTTAGCATGTGTATTTTCAGTGTGCTGTCTTTAAGACCTACTTTAAAAGTCTTTTGTATGGATTTATCCAGTTCCATTAACATTGCCTCGTCCCCTGTGCCGTTATATTTTTCTTTTATTAATTCCACCGCCTTTGTTTTCAGGACATTTGGGCGTCTTGCAAAAAGTCTAATTTCTTCCGTGGATGTTTGATAGGCGTGATTTATATCATTTATCACTGAGTCTAATGTTATGGTTTTAAGATATGTGCGCTTTATTAGAGTATATAATTCATCTAATCTGCTAAATTGAATTCCATTAACTAGTTCAAATGCGTCTCCATACATTCTTAACTTAACACATGATATAAATTCTTGTAACTCTGTTTCATTCGTAGCCTTTACCGCTAAATCACATCCTTGTATGAACCTACATACTTCAGAGGGCAGATCATTGGAATCCGTGCCTGAGAACATCGGAACCAAACGGTTCACGGTCTTTGCAATATGTTGGATACTCATTTTAAAATCTAGGAAATTAACTTTCTCAATATTACTGGTATCACTAGTGAATTTCTATTTAACTTCAGATTTTTCTCGACAGATTTTCCTTATTTATTTAAAAATTTATTATTTGTTTACACCATGTTTTCATTATTTTCCTCAAAACTCACTACAATACAATATATATTTTATTTCGTTCAATTTCTCCATTTAATTTTGTTGTTTCATGTTGTTTTCTTTAATTTTCATTGTAGGGCTTCCATTAAAAATACGTCATTTCCAACAACATTTTTTAAATTACCAAAATTAGATTTTATTTAAATTATTGACTATTTATTTTAAAAACATATTTAATTTTTTTTCTATCTTCCATCTAGAGCGGTTGTTTTTGGTTCTAAAACCGGCTGCGCCAATGTTAAAGTCCCTACTTCATCAACTGAAATATGGCGTTTAATAAATAATAACACTTACTCCATTTCAAGTTTATCCTTTTTATAATTTTTATTTCCTTTTACTGTTCCACTTCTTGGACTCACTTCTTAATCTAATAACAACCCTGTTAAAAACTAAATAACTACAGCTTATATACTAATACTTAATACAAGTTTCAATGCTACTTTTCCAGTGTCTTTTGCTTCTTCAGCCTAGAAACATAATTTTGGCCAATCACATTGTGTTTTGCTGCTTACGCCCAGAAGCATAATTTTAACCAATCACAAGTTCCGTAAAGAACTCAAGTTCGATCCACAACTCGACTTCTTAACGCTGACCGTGAAAGCAACTCTTGCATAATCAGCAACCCACGATGACATTGAATTTAGACCATCGCAAAGTCATTGAATTGAAGTCATCTTTGTTTACAAACAAATTGCACCACGTGGTTATTTTCTTCAAGCTAGCAACTTGACGCTGCTGCGAATTTGGTTTATAGTTACAATTGCTGACTAAGTAAATTGTCGCCGCTTGTTTTCGCAACGACCAAAAGGTGTGTCATCAAACCAACATCATTTACTTTATGTTTTAACAACAATTAGAATGTATATAATATTATTTAAATATTTAGCAATTAAAATTTAGCAACAGCAAATACCCACTAGAAAAATATCAATGAACTGCCATGCTATGAGTGACTGTCATAATGCTAACTCTCAACACTGGAGCCGTCTGTGAAAAAGCGGTGTGACACTCTATCTGGCTCACAGTCAGGCGTTAGCCAGTCTTGAATGTCAGGTTGGCAGACCTCAAAATTTCGTCTTGGTAATATTTCTGTTTTCATTGCATCAGATGGCATCTACAGTAGACAGGTGTCTAATAGAGTGTCAAGTGCAATGTCAGAGATATTCCAGGGAACATTAAACCAGAAACCACCTCGTTTTAGTCTCCAGCAGCCTTTCATGGCTTCGCATCTGATGAAGATGTCAAGTGGTGATAGGTTTAAGATTGCATTCAGTGCTGGACCAGGTGTAGTGGGAAAGGCACCCGTAACACCCAGACACACGGTTCTCTGAATCTTGGCAAGACTAGTTGTCACGCATTTTCGCGACAGCTTGTTTCACCAGACTACCGATGCATATGATATCATCTGTCTTATTATTGCTGTGTAAATCCTTAAGGTTTAGCTCGGCGATAGTCCCCATGTCTTCCCAAAAATTCCTCTGCATTGCCAGAAGGCATTCAATGCTCGCGAAATTTTATTTTCAACATGTTTTGTCCAAAGTAGTTTACTATCTAGAGTTAAGCCCAGATATTTTACTTCGTTAGAAAGAGGAATAGTGACACCCTTAAGTACTGGTAGAGATAATCCTGTCATTATTCTTTTCCTAGTGAAGAGAACAATCCCCGTTTTGTGAGGGTTGACGGAAAGCCCGTTTGCAGTACACCAGCTGTCAATTCGGTTCAATGAGTTTTGTGTTTTAACACAGACCTCATTGAGGGAAAAGCCTGTGGCAAGAATGGCAACATCATCTGCATAGGCCTGGGAATTGACACCTGGTCCATCGAGATCGTTGACTAGAGAGTCAACCAGCATACACCAGAGCAGGGGGGAGAGAACGCCTCCTTGAGGACAACCTCTATTCACCCCTGCCTTAATATACTGACCGCACTCCACCTCAGAAGTGATAGTCCTAAACATTAGCATTGACCTTAGCCATTTGACCAATGTTTCATCTATTCCATGCCTTCTAGCTGCGTCACACATTCCATCAAAAGTCGCATTATCAAAAGCACCCTCGATGTCAACAAATATGCCCATCACGTACATCTTCCTCTGAAATGCATGCTCGATCCGGCCAACCAGATGTTGCAATGCTGTTTCACAGGATTTTCCACGTTGGTAGGCATGTTGTCTTCATAAACATTAGCATTGACCTTAGCCATTTGACCAATGTTTCATCTATTCCATGCCTTCTAGGTGCGTCACACATTCCAGCAAAAGTCGCATTATCAAAAGCACCCTCGATGTCAACAAATATGCCCATCACGTACATCTTCCTCTGAAATGCATGCTCGATCCGGCCAACCAGATGTTGCAATGCTGTTTCACAGGATTTTCCACGTTGGTAGGCATGTTGTCTTGATAAACATTAGCATTGACCTTAGCCATTTGACCAATGTTTCATCTATTCCATGCCTTCTAGCTGCGTCACACATTCCAGCAAAAGTCGCATTATCAAAAGCACCCTCGATGTCAACAAATATGCCCATCACGTACATCTTCCTCTGAAATGCATGCTCGATCCGGCCAACCAGATGTTGAAATGCTGTTTCACAGGATTTTCCACGTTGGTAGGCATGTTGTCTTGATGATAGTGGGTACCTTGACAGCGATGTTTTTCTGATGTGCAACTCAACTAGTATTTTAGACACTTTAGTATGAATGACATCATACTAATGGGTCTGAAGCTCTTGGCTATGGAATAGTCTTCTCTTCCAACTTTATGAATGAAGGCTATTTTAACTAAACGCCAGGATGTCGGAATGTATGCCCATGCGAGACTTGCTCTAAAGATCTTCTTGAAGCATGGTAACAATTGGAAGGTATAACCCTTCCTGTAGCATGACTGGGTAGATGCCATCCGGTCCAGGTGACTTGAAGCCATCAAAAGAGGCCACTGCGTATTGGATAGCTTCATCGTACACAACCAATCTGGCAACCTGCCAGTCATGTTTTGTCACATTAGAGTTTTTATTGCAGTCCCCAGTGCTGGGATTACAAAGTGGCCCTATGTGGATTTGATTTCCCGGAAAGTGAGTCTCAACTAGGACACTGAGTGCCTCTGTCTTAGGCTCAGTATATGAGCCATCAGGTCTCCGCAGTGAGTCCAGTCGAGCAGTTCGGTCTCTTTTAAGAAACTTGACCAATCTGCTAGTCTCACTGCAGGATTCGATGCTACTGCAGAAATCTTTATAAGAAACACTTTTCGATTTACGAATTCGTTTCTTATACTCTTTCTGCTTAGCTCGATAAAGAAACCAGTCAGAGTCTAAGTTGCTCTTTAGGGCCCTATTTAGAAGCTTTCTGGAATCCTTGCGCAAGGTTTCAAGACAAGCGTTCCACCAAGGAACGGGAGGTCTAGATAACGTTTTTCGTACCGGACATGTTCGTACAAAACTAGAATTTATGACATCGATCATAACTTGAACGGACGTCTCAGTACTTTCTTTGGTACGAATTCTGACAGGAATATTGAGGGAATTCTCAAGTTCATGTCTGAAGCGTGCCCAGTTCGTTTTTCTAGTGTTTCTTACCGTCATAGAGGGCAGCACCTCTCGGTCAGTATGAAACTCGATATACCTGTGGTCCGATAAAGAATCTTCTTTAAGAACCTTCCAGTTAAAGATTGGGTCTCTCAGTCTACAGTTAGACAAAGTAAGGTCAATCACTTCCTATCTTCTAGCAGTCACAAACGTGGGTTTATTACCAGTGTTGTGAGTGTTCAGATTGGAGGTCATGATGAAGTCAAGGAGTCTGGTACCTCGTGCGTTGCATTTACTGCTGCTCCACACAGTGTGTTGAGCATTAGCATCACAGCAAAGAATAAGGCCGGTCTCCTTAAGATCACAGTACTCTATGAGCTCAACAATTGCCTTTGGCGGAGGAGGCAGTAGTGAGTCATAGGGGAGGTAGCCTGAGGCGACAATAAGATGTTTCCATCCACTATCGCTTTCATAGCTCACTTTGGTTGCCACCAGGTCTTGCCCACAGAATTGGGTTAACTTGGTGACAGCAAAGTATTTCGATACTATAATACAGCTTCTAAGCCTTGCGGCTTGCTATCGTATAGTATGGTTTCACCACGTAGTTCACTAAGACCACAGATGCGTTTGTTATACACCCATGGTTCTTGAATAGCTGTGATGTGAGGTAATGTATGCAACATGGAGAGCCGCTTACCTAGTAAAGCGGTAGCAGCTTTAGAATGTTGCAGATTTATCTGAGTAAATATCATAACAGGATAATGAACTCGTTTCTCATCATGTGCCTATTCATTTGGAATTGATTTTGAATTTGATCCGTCCAAAGAATAATTTTAGATGGCTGTCATACTTAGATAGCATGACATCTAACGACTTCTGGTCTAAGCCAACAACCAGGGTTGAGCCCTCCTTATCCTCCGGACCTCGCTCTGGTTTATGGCTATCCATTTTCCATCCGTTCGTTTCGATGCTCTGGTTCTGAGCACGTAGGCAGGCAAACACTTCCGCTGTTTTCCTGATAGGACCAGGTATCCAGCATATTGCTCGCTGAAAACAGCGAAGCGCGATTGGCCCAAAGGGGGGATTTTAGCAACGGCTGTGGCAATCCAATCGAAATTGGCTTGAGACGAGCATAGCACCTTCATGATGCCATCACTCGTCTCATAGCCTTTTGCGTTTGCACTGACACCGCCGGTGCTGACTAGCCGCCAAAGATGATCGGTGCAGTGTTTTACTTCTGCATCATTCATATTTTGCTCCTTCCCCAATTTGCCAATAATCGCAACCGGAAGAGCTTTGCGAGCAGCATCACGATATGATACTGCTAGCCTTCCTCTGCCAGTGGATGTTGAAGGCAGTTCATCCGCAGCCGATCCGGAACATGAAGCACCAGTGCTCTTGCTTGTTGAAGCAATATCACTGGAAACTGTCGAGTTCTGGGAGTTACGGGGTTTCGCAGTAGCAGTGAAGGTTTTAAACTTCTTGCCATTGCGCTTCTCAGGTGCATTGGCAGCCACCACAGCAGCAGCAGATGGTCCGGCTTCAGTCGGAGTAACCTCTACCGATCTATCGAGTTTTGCTGTGGTAGCTGGGGAAGAGAAAGCTCCAGCGTCGCCTTTAGCCTTTTCAGCCTCTTTGCGATCTTTCGCTTTATTCTGTCTTCTCCTACTCACCTGGGCATCGGACAACCTGACCTCTGTATTCAGAGATCCGGGTCCGGTCTCCAATGGAAGTTTAGCTTCCAGTTGGGCGTCGGTCTCTCTAGGATTAGATGCTGGTAAGACACCACTTTCCTTCGATCGACCCATGTTCCCAAATACGTGACAGAAAGGAGCCCTGAGTGGAAACAACACTGTCGAGCAGCCATACAGTGGAGGCATAGCCGAACCGACACTTTCCTCTACTGGTATGGGAACCACTGCGTTGTCGTTATCCTCCTCTAGATTCCTAGCTGTCTCATAAATTTGGGAGATGGAGGGGCACGGTGAACCCCCTGCTACAGGAGCAGAAAGGTTCATCGTTCCAGGGTTGGTTGCGTGGATTGAGGCCTCCAGAATCCTTGCCTCAACCGCCAAAGCGGGTGGATTGCCACTTTTGTGGGTACCACCTGGAGTAGTTATATCTTTATGTTGACCCATCGCGGTGGTGTAGGGTTTCTTTAGAGTCTGCCACCCCACCAATAAAAAAGACTATGGTAGTACTTAGTTCATTACTCATCACAAGCCTGTCTGACAAGGGTGACCCTACCAGAAACTTTCAGCTTAGCCTCATTGAGTCATTGTAACTTAAGCCCCCACACCACGTCAAGGTAACCACCACGTGGGGGAAATAGTTGGTTACGCTTCATACTGTTGTTTACTATAAATGAATTTCAGTTGAGGCTGACTACATTTGATAGATGCACATGAATATTCGATGAAACAACTTAACGCCAAGCTTATATTTTTGTGTGTGTAGGATGTCTGCTTGTGCATCCTGATCTTTCTCAGTCCAATTCTCTCGTTCGGGAAATTCTGCTGGTACTTGTGTTTGTCCTTTTACAATTTTCAGAAGTCGACTCTTGTGCAGGAGCGCTTCCAAATAGAAAATTGTTTCCATTGAAAATTGGGATCCTTCCTGCAATTTTAATTTAAATTAATTCAGAGGCTCTCGACTTGGAGCTGTATAAACACAAAGTATAAAACATAAAGTATATTTCAATTTAGTTCAATTTGATTCCTCAACACAAATGCCCAAAAACTCAGGATGTTTGCTATCAGTCAACTGTAAATATCTCAATTTTCATTGGTGTTGTAGCAAACATCTCGTAACTATCTGTGTATATATGTCATATTTAAATAATACTAAGAGTTTAGCTGCAAGTTTTTTAAGTTATCGGATGTTTGAATATTTGAATAGTGTGCCCAAACGCTCTTAAAAAGGGTGAAATTCAGTATTTTCGGAACCACATAACCGATTTTAAAAATTTAAAAAACCCGAGGGCTCTAAATTATTACCGACTCATAATACAAGCGTCTGTTGCAACAAAAGGCAGTTGCACATCAACAACTTATAATCGCGGAAAACATTGTGACGCTGGCCACAAAAACCAACATAAGGATCTACAAGAAAATGTATAGAGTCGCGTTTGGACGTCTCGCCGCCGGTCGCTGCTTACAATTTGTTTTGTTTTGTCCAGCCTTTTCTCGATGCGAATAAATGAAAAAAAACATTGTTTTAATTTAATTTTTGTTTTATCTTTCGGTACGCTAATACTAATTACAAATTGTTCGTAACATTGGATATCGACAACGTTTAAAAAATATGTGAAAGGCATCATTTGTCCAGTTAGGATAATTATAAAAGGTTATACACACTTTAATGATATTTTAATTTACATTATATAAGTTAAATTATTAAGCTTAAACGCAGTTATCACATCACCAGTATAAAAAACACTCATAGCTAATGCTACTCTAATCGAAACGCAACGAAGACACGTTCGCTCTCACACTCTTGCGCAGCATCTCCGGTGGACAAATCATCCACTTTTAGTAACAAACATTTAGAGCATGCGCCCAGAACTGCTTTGATAAATTGAATACAAAGGCATTAACTCCACCACCTGCCACAAAAGATGGATCGTCTGCAGTAGTGCACCGATATTAACAAATTCGCGAAGCAGATGAAGAACCTCATTGATTTCGAGCGCCAATAACGTCGAAAACATATCCGCCAAGTAAAGTCTTGTGTAGTTCTCGCAAGACTTAGATGGCTAGGTGGCCTAAAAGTTTGTGCACCTGGTGGGGTGGTATTACTGCCAAGAGCGATGTAATAGCTTTTCTGAGAACAATCCCGTCAATGATTTCAATTGGCGCGATAAACTTTTCTCTCCATTATTGAACAACAATACGAGTCAAGATTCTTCGCGTTGGATGTGGCTGCGATCGCATTTTATTTAAGCGCTGACTCGCCAAATATTTTACATTTATCAAAAAAATATTTTATTTATATTTATTTTGACAGTAAATGAAAGAGTTGCTGAGAAATTTTTAAGAAGAGTACAACCCTGATAATGTTTGCATGATGCTGATATGAACGTCTTTGCTGAACGTACATGATACGCTACGTGCATGACAAAGACTATGGTGCATGATACGCAACGTGCTGTATAATGTGTATGGACCTTAACAATTAAAAAATGTTGCATTTATAATTCTTGTGATTTATAAATTTTTAATCAAGTGTCGTAATTTTGCATAAAATCAAGGTTTTCTGCGTTCAATATGAAAAGGGTAACATCAGTCTTTTCCTTTCGTGGAATTTTAAAAATGAAAGAAGACCAATAAAAGTTTTTTTGAAAAACGGTCTATATCTCAGAAAATCAGCGCCATAAATGTATCCAATAATTGCTGCAACTTTTACTGCACCAGTCTAATTAAAAATAAGTGCAATTAAAAACAAACTGTAAGACGGAATTAGGTTCAGATAACGAATTAGGTGGGCACTAACGTAAGTGCCAACGTTCGTTATCCGGTTTTTAATAATGATGCATACAAAATTTACATTTATAGCTGTATTCTGGCATTTTCGTGACAAAGTCTAGTCATTGAAATGTTACCATGTCATGCCTTGGTTATAAATAATTGTTACTGTATTCTAATTTAAACCTTATAAATTGAAAGCTCAATACTGAAGTGAAAAGCTTTCTATATTTTACGTGAATTTTTTAATATTGACAACAAAAGAGCATTGATTAAGAGACGTGAATTTGTATTTTGGACGTTTTTGCATATTGTAAATATAATTGCATTCAATTATTTGGTATCAGCAATCTCCCAGGAACAGCTATTCCTCCGGAATTTTGTTCGAAATTCGAATGAAACTAGTAGGGATTCGCCGGTTCTGGCCCCACTGGGCTCCATGGAACACATTGTTGTTAGTGTAAATGAATTTTTAACAGAGCTGTTGTTATTGTTTTCAATAGGGATCATTTTTTAACATAGTTGTTAGTGTAGTTCAATAGAGATCATTTTTTAACATAGTTGTTTTTAGTATAGTTCAATAGGCATCATTTTTTAACAGAGTTGTTGGTAGTATAGTTGGAGATCATATTTTAACAGTATAGTTATTGTTTTTTCAATGGGGATCATACAGAAAATTTGTTATTGTTTTTCAACATAGGTGTATTATATGTATACTATATATTTTATAATGGCATGGAGCCAGTGGGATGACTTTTTAACATAAATTGTTAATGTTGATACTTACATCTATATTATATGCATGTTATGAAGGCATGCACCCGTAAAGAGTAAATGTTGTTGTTGGGATAATTATATCGGAGTAAGCATTTTTTGTGAATGAGAATATTTACAAACGTATTAATGTTATTGTTGTAAAATATTACAGTTACAATTAAATTTCAGTTAACATTGTTATAATGTATACTATAATTATACTTGATTGTTTTATTTCGCATGATCATCAAGAGAGTTGAGGAGCAAAGGGTTCAGTTGAAACTATGGTGAGGAACGATGATTGTAATTTAAAACTTCGCAATATGAATGAATGTTATTATTAGATGTTTATTTTTTTTGGTGGATAATTTTCTTTGTTGTAAACAGATTAAGGCACTTCTGTATTAATGCATTGACATATATTTAATTCAAGGCCAATTTTACTATACGGGTTTTGTAGTGGATTTTATTCTACAAAGTCATGGTCGTTTAATTTGGTTATATGGATGAATGGAGCCATAAGGTTCCATTGGGATCATTTTTTAAATCATTTTCTACACTATAAGTTTAAAAGATTGAACATGTTAGAACATGTTTATTTTTATAGAGTTTTTTGTATTGAGATTTATTTTCTTTACTCTCTTTAAAATTTTAATTGAGTATATTTATACTAATAGAATTCACTTAACTCATTTTAAAGAGATATCCATTATATATAAATGGATCGAAATTTTGTTGTAAACAGATTAAGGCACTTCTGTATTAATGCATTGACATATATTTAATTCAAGGCCAATTTTACTATACGGGTTTTGTAGTGGATTTTATTCTACAAAGTCATGGTCGTTTAATTTGGTTATATGAATGAATGGAGCCATAAGGTTCCATTGGGGTCATTTTTTAAATCATTTTCTACACCATAAGTTTAAAATATTGAGCATGTTAGAACATGTTTATTTTTATAGAGTATTTTGTTCATCCTCTATTGGTTCTCTTGAGCACTGAAGGACCGTAGGGTGTGTAAGCCTGTTCTATAGGTATTACAATGGTAAGTGTTCGAGGGAAATACATGGCCTGATTCCACCAGGTCGTGTGTCCTCTCGTTCTACTCGGGCATCGAACCAATCTCACCCCTTCGTAGTTCACTCGGCTCTCAATAGAACCACGCATTACCGAGAGAATTCGTTCTTCAGTCGCACGATACGTTTGTGGAACAATCTCCCTGCGTCTGTTTTTCCCCACATTTTTGATATTGGCAAGTTCAAAACAAACATTCACCGACACTACTCCATCTTTCCCCCCTCCATTTTACCTATCATCCCTTCTTACAGTCAACACTGTACATTGCATGAATAGGGGGCATCCCCTGAGCGTTGGTTAATGTGTAAAAAAAAAAAAAAAAAAATCACTTATCTCATTTTAAAGAGATATCCATTATATATAAATGGATCGAAATTTTAATAAAATTTATTTATCGTCTATATTACAATTTGATTGGAACAAAAAAATAATAATTTTTTATTGGATGATCATAAAAAAGAAATTATTAAGTTTATCCCTTATTGTAAACATCAGTATATGGAAAAAATGTTAACAATTCACGGAGTACATTACAAAAGCTGTCCATGGGCCACAGATGACGTAACGGATGGACCAGATACATGTGGTTGCTATTCAGCCTTATCGTGAATAAAATTCCTCAGGGAATTTTTACCCTTGGTGGAAAATAGGTATCGTGAACAATATTTGAACAGGGAAAAAATGTTTCCCGAAAAAAACTACGTATCATGAACAACATTTTGGAGGAAAAATTACTCCTGTTTCGCCGAAAAAATTCCCCCACTTTTTCATCGGGTAAAAGAATTAATTAAAAACAAAACACATTTTAATTAACTATACTTTTATTTATAATATGTTAACAAATATCTATGGATAGCACCAAAATTATTTAAATAAAAGTTATTTACATATTTCTGCACAAATAAATTACAGATATATTCAACCACTGCAAAAACTTCACCGGCTGGGGAATATTTTAATTTTTTTTTAACTCTTGAAAAATGACAAGATTTTCTTAAATGAAAACTACAATTAAATGTCATTTTATATACTTTTTATTGCAGTTTAACATAATTTTAACTTCAATATTTATTTTCACAACACAACGCAATTTTATCCAACAACACTGTTTGACATTTGGCAAAACAACTGATTTAGCGTTGCCTGATGTTCAGTTCTAATTGAAAATTAAACTTTTATTGAGTTAAAAAAATGTGAAATTTGTGCATAAAAGTATAGTTAACTTCAAATAATAAAGATCTGTATTCATATTTTATATCTGAACTATTATTTTACAACTTTATTATCTGAAATGATAAAGATAACCTAAAAAACGCATTAAAAAATCTGGCCATATTGTAAAACTGCATTCGAATGTCGAACAAAATTCCGGAGGAATTGCTGTTCCTGGGAGATTGACGATACCAAAAAATTTTACCTGGGAACAAAATAGATTTTTCCCCAAGTCTTCACGATAGGGCTGATTATTATGACAAGGAATGCAAAGATATTGATAAACTAATAAAATTATATTATAGAATAAAATATACAAAATAATTCTTTATTACATATTATTAAACATTATTTTTTTTATAATACTATATTCAATGAGATTGTAAAATTTTATATAATAGAAATAAAAAGACAAATTTATAATTTATTTTTATTAAATTGTTTTATTGTAGGTAACTTAAAAATACTTTTAAAATAATGCACAGCTAAAATATCATTAATATATAAATTATATATATCAAAATAATTAAAAAACTTATTAATAGAAATATTTTAACTTCTTAAATATATAAAAATACAGCAATAAACACCGCATAACATTGAAATTTCACTTTGTAATCGGAAATTGCTTTTAATAAATGTGAATGCATTTGTTTGAATAAAATTTACAAATGGTTTAGTAGTGGAACTCCCTGCAGAACAAAAATACCATTTCGAGGAAAATATATTGCAATACATTGTGAGCCTGGTTTAAATGATAAATCCAAATTGACAATATAAAATGCTGGCTTTTTTATTCTATTTCTAGGTAGCTGATTTGATGCAAAAACTCCTTTAAAATTTTTCTAAGTTACTAAATTTTTATCAAAAATATTTTCTATATTACTTGTATTCATAATGATTGTAATACAGTACGATTTTTATCAATTTCCAGAACACTATCAAACTCACAATATGCTAAACAAGTAATTGCTTCAGAAAGTGCTTCACTGAAACGACCTTAAATTCGTATTGTACCCTGATTTATTAAGTTTCCGCGGTGTGAGTTATTGTTATTATCTGGTGTTAAATCAAATGCAAGCAAGAAATATCCGTTGTCAAAAATTTCTTTAGTTATTTGACTTCCCTTATCAAAGTAATATATGCCAGTACCTTTAAATAAGGTTTGATATCCCCTTGTACTTATACGTCCATGTTTATAATCAAATTCAATCGGTTGTGCTGGTACTTCTCCTCCATTTACAATTTAATTAAATCTTTGTAAATTGAAATGGCGAACGTTACACGGATTTTCTGAACGATCACCAGTATATGATTTATTAGTTATCATACCAAATATTAAGAAATTTGGAAGTTGTCCAATTATAACATTACATGGCTAAAAATATTGGGTTATTTATTAAACTTTTTTGGATTGTATATATGTCTCGACCAAAAAAAGATTGAATTGTAATAATCCTAAAAGATTAAAAAAAGTTTGTAATACCTCTCTGCATTACATTGTAATACATGTTGCATGTAATCCTACGGGATTAAAATTAATGCTGGAAAAGATTGAAAATAGGGATTTGTTTTTGTAAAAAAAGTTTAAAAAATATATATTTTATATTATAAATAATATATTTTTATTATTTTCATTATTATTTTATTTTTATAATTAATAACTCTTTGTACACTCTTTTATTATTTTTCGTCTCTTTCGAAATTATGTTCATGCAATCAGCGCACACCTTGTCCCCCCCTACAGATCTTCTAACATACCGCCAACTAACTCTACTGTCATTTACTATTAGAGCTATTTAAACATATTGTCGTCGAAAAAGGCATTTTGAATTATAAAACGAGCACTAACATTGCGACATTATCATAGGTTCGAATCTAGGCCGTGCTCCTAATTTTTTTTTTTTGTTATTAAAAAAAAAAAAAAAAAATTTATTCTTTTTTCTTCACTTTTTTTATTTTCTTTTTTTTGTTATTTATTTCAATAGCTAGAAGTATTTTTAATGTAACAAAAGTTAGTTGCTTTATTATTTTTTATCTTCGAATAATTTTTTTCATATTTCGTAAGTAATAATTACAAAAAAAAAAAATCATAAAATAAAAAAAAAAAATTAGAAAAAAAAAATGTAGTAAGTATGGTTTACAATTTAATCTTTTATGGTTTAAAATTATTTAATAAACTGAGATTAAACTATTTGAGTTTAAATTTTAAACCTTTTTGGTTTAAAATTATTAAATAAACACACAAATAAACTATTTGAGTTTAAATTTTAATACAATCGGATTAAATTTAAATTTTTAAACTATTTGGATTATTTTATAAACTAAAAAAATTACATTTCGATGTTTAATAAGAAATATATTAAATTTCAATCTGTAAAAGTTTAAAAATGGGTGTAAACTATTGGTAAGTTTAAAAATTAGACATACAAGTATTGAAATCATCTGTAATCCAAATAAAGGTTTAAAAAATATTCCAAAATTTTTTGCCGTGTATCTAACAGTAGAGAATGATTGCCGCTGTGAATAGTGAAGGTCTTCATTTCAACTTTTTTTATATGGATAAAAAGCATTTCTACTTTGTAAAACATTATGATGTGCCATTAAAATATTACTATTAATGGTAAGATGATTAATGTATAAGTTTTTTATACGACTCTCTTTTAATATACGACTCTCCAGATTTTGAATCTTCTAGTATATAAAAACAAGGTTTCTCCATATTAAGGGTTACTTTATGATCAACATTATTAAGAAGATATTTAGCTTGATTAAATATATCTGCATGAAGTTTTCCAATCAATTCGACTCGTTCTCCATTTTTAAATATTTTCTTCCGTCTAGCTAAACCTGGATTTTCATTCTCAACTATTGAATTATTTTTTTTTATATCTAATGACAATCCGCATGATTCAAGATGTGTAGATTTAGCATCATTTCCATAGTTTAACAAGGTTTCAATATAAGATCTAAAGTGATTATTATTATTAGATTGAGATACATTTCTATTATTTAAATGGATATTACAGCTCCGATATAATGAATGAAGTAAATTGTTTACAACTCCTCCACTTCCATTAATTTCTACAATTAATCGTAAATAAACACAACTTAGATCACGATATGTTTCACCATTTCCGAGTGAAAGAAATTCTATTGTAGTAGAGTTGTCAATTGTTGCTATTGGACTATATGATACCTCCTCTGTTTTAATTATGTTAGTTTGTACAGGTGGTGACTCAAAAAGATCTAATTCACTTTTCATACATTCAATAAATCCTGCCATCATAAATAAATGAACAGTTGCCAAATATAATAGTAAACTTCCTTCTTCTAGAACGTTTAGTTTTCATATGACTACAGACGTTTGAATTTTATACGTTTTCCATTTCCATCTTATGTATTTCTAATATTACGAACAGCCTTTTTTCCCTGTTCAGTTAATATAGTCTTTATAGATTTAGTACCTAACTCTTCCAAAACGGATTTTCCAATTTCGAGTGAATGATTTTTTAAAGCATTTAATCCAGTTTTCATTAGAGGTTTTAGATGTGTATACAAGGCCGAAAAAAATGAACCAATTCCACGACCATATTGAACAATTCTAGGAGAATAGTATATATCTCCTATATTATCTAAATTTGATCCAGATTGATTAAGAGAGTACTCAGAATAAATCTTGCCATGGTTTACATATACAACTTCTCAGTACAACTTATGAAGCTTCTTTTATATTCATTCGACACAGCATTTATTTTTTTCCTTCATCATCTCGAATCATTATAGAAAAATTATATATATTTGAAGACTCCAATGGATAATATTCAATATTTTTAAAGTAAATATAATTTGTTTCATTTAAATACACTTTGGGTTTTAATCGCCTACAAGAATTCGATATAACATCTAGTATTTTAAGTATTGTATTCTCCGAAACAAAGTGTCTATTAATACTGCTTTTTACGCCAACCAATTCAGGGTTTTAATTTTTACTATCTTCAATGTCTAATTTTTCAGTTACTAATTTTAAACTTGTATCTTTTTTATTATCTATATTCAATTCTTCTTTATTTTTATTTTTCTTTTTTATTACAACTGTCTCAGGAATAGAATTAGGATTGAATTGATTTTCTACATTTTGTGGTTTTTCTTATCTATTTGTGATAGCCTGATTTATTTTGTCCATGAAATTTAAATACATATGTGATAGGAACAGTATTTATTTTTTTTATCTACTTTTAGATCGCTATTTACATTTAATTTTATTGATTTCAAAATATCTCTTTTAGCCAAATTACGGGCTACTTCACAATTTGAAATGAAATTTCTGTTAAACCCAGTTTTCATTTAAAACCAAAGATTCTTTTAATAAATTTGTAAATGTAGATTTAGTGTTTTCATCAATATTTGTGGAATTGTTACTTAATAAAGAAATATAAAAACTAGAATCTCCCTTCTTATAATTTCAAATGTTTATGATAGTTTTTTTTAAATAACTTTATTTATATTAATATTGGAACAATACAATTATAATAAGTTACATTTAGTTTACTTATTTAATAAATCGTTTTTGTTAAACCATGAATTATGTTCACTTCCAAAACCTAACCACTTGACATACACCATATCCTTTTTTTCTTTTTTAAACCTTTTAAACTAGATACGTATTTGATGTTTCTATTTTAAGTAATTCTTCATAAAATCCACCTTTTATTATTTTTCCTTGATAATCAATTAATTGATAAGTAGTTGGATTTGTGATCTTTATTTTATTTATCTTGAATACCTCATTGGACCAATTGGATTCATATGCTTTGTAGAAAGTACCTTTATATTTACTAATTCGAACATCATCTCCAATTTTTAATTTACTCATCTTAAATGTTTTAATATGATTGTAAAATGTATTTAAAAGTAGTTGTTGATTAGATTTATTGACATCTATTATTATATATATTGATATTTTTTGTAATCAAGTTCAACCATTTATAATTCCATTGAAGACTAAAGTCTTTCCACATTAAAGTTTTAAAAGTTCTATTAAACCTTTCAATTATTGAAGCCTTCATATTAGAAAATGTATGATAATGGTTTATTTCAAAATTTTTCATTAATTTTTTAAAATCAGAATTGAAAAATTCTTTACCTTGATCAGATTGAATATTATTGGGATTTTTTTTCCCCATTTTTTTCTAGAATATTTTGCATAGCTAAGGTTTAGGAAAAACATCTGTAACAGTCAGTTAATATTTATATCCTTTATTAATCTTTGCAAAAGGTATAATTTCTACAAGATCGATTTGCCAAGTATCTGAAATACCCTTTTGATTAAACCTACGCCGTTTAAAATTTCTTCTTGCTTGTCGATGCAATTCATTTACAAGAACTTCTTTACTCATTGTGAGTTCAGCCAATAATGTAAATGATTGATTTTTTAAAATTTATATTTATATAAAAAAAAAACTTGTTTACAATATTTATTTATATTAGAAGTTCATCCTTGCATAGAGAACAATGTTTAATAAATTTGTGCACTCAGGAGAAAATGTCCCATTAAGTACTTAATGGTACGATCATTGTTCTAATGGTTGACGAAATAATAGTTTTTTCTTTTTATATCAAAAGATTTCTAATTGATTTGATAGTATTCGAAAAATTCAGTACCATAAATTTAAATATTTCAATATTATTATTTGTAATATAATAAATACTATTGTTTTAATGGTTTCCTCCTACAATAATAAAGATGGAATAAAAATAAAAAAACACGAATATAAACTTGTTCGTTTTGTACCTCATTCTGCGTGTTTGTGTTGGTCGCATGCATTTTTTGTAATAATCCACATAATTGAACGCGACATTGGTAAGGACTTAATTATTTAATGTAAATTCATTATATTTAACCATTTTCTATTTATTACAGATAATAAATAATATATAGAACTTCTATTTTGGCGACGGCTCTAAATGCAGACTCAAGTATTGGAAAATGAATCGAACATTGAATGTGCTATAACCTTTTACAACGAGAAATGTCCATTTATGTGTGTGATTTTTTAAAAGTGAATTTAAGTTTCGACATTTAATTAAAATAAATTATATAGTAAATTAAATAAAATCTACTTTTGTTTTAATAAATTATTAGTAAAATGTAATTCGACTATACCACAAAATTAATAATATGTATCATTAAATATTTATAGGTTTTGCTTATTGTAATTAAAGGAGCACATTATTAACACTTCCAATATTACTGAATTAATGGGACGCATCCTATTGACAAATTTTAATAGTATAAATTATTGTTTTTCTATTGAAATACTATTAATTTACCATTATATTTTTCTGGGTGTGTATCCATTTACAATGTTAGTTTGTGGACCATCAGGTTGTGGCAAATCAACATTTATTATAAATCTTATTAACAATAAACATTTAATTAGTTCTCCTATTACAAAAGTAATTGAATTTACAAAAATAAATGAAAAAAACTCTTTACCGGAACTTGATACTGTAAATTTTATTGAAGGCATTCCAGATGACTTTGAGAATTCAGCTAATGAATCTACATTAATAATTTTAGATGATTTAATGTTAGACTCATTTAACAAAAAAGTTTGTGAACTATTTACTAAAGGTTCACATCACCGCAATTTATCAGTTGTTTTAGTAACTCAAAATATTTTTCATAAGGGAACATATACAAGAGATATATTTCAATGCTTGGCAAGACAAATTTATCCTGAAAATTATAAAGAATTAGTTAGAGTATATAACGCTTGTACTGAGAGTGCTCATGGTTATTTATTAATAGATCTTACATAACAAGCAAGCACATAACGCATTAAGATTCAAATCTAACATTTTCAATAAAGAATATTGTTACTGTTTTGTTTCACTCCCAAATGACCTGCAAACTGAAACGATTGAAGGAGAACAAATATATTCTATATGTTCTTAAAAATGATATACCTAAATTGCGAAATGCAATTCTAAAAAACGCGGATGATAATCTTATAAAAGCTATTAATGAAATTGAATTGTATGTTTTACATAAAAATCATAATGTAAAAAAAAACTATCTAGTAAAGTTAAAATCATATAAAAATGTCATTAGAAAACTATGCTGCTCAAAAACTGTTTTACGATCGAAGAGAAAACATCTAATCCAACGAGGAGGATTTATTCCAATTTTGATTTCTTCTGTTTTAAGTGGTGTTATAGGAAAATTTTTAGAAAATGTCTAATAGTTTATCCAAGCTTATATTATTAAACACTTCTACATATGAACGCTATTCTAACGATATGTCAGATTCAAATTTTTTAAAACGAAAACTTCTTCCAATATATGCCTCTCATACACTTAAAGATATAAATAAATGGTAAGGAATAAGACAGGAACTCGCAAAATATTTGATTACCAAACAAGAAATAAATATTAAGAAAAAGGGATAAAGATACTCAAACAAAATGTATATTTAAAAACGATAATGAAACTCAAACAAAAGATAATGGAAAAAAAAAATTTGCTTTGCAGGCTGACTTTAATGCTAATGAACATATATTTAGCAATATTAACAAAGATGAAGAAAATTCTATGGATGTGGATACAACAATTAATAATACCTCTGCAAGTTCTGCAGTTAAACGTTTTCAAATCATGGATCACCTAAAGTACGGATTTTGTCAAGTGATGGAAGTAAAATTACACCGAAAACTAAGCAAACTCTATTACCATATCAATACTAACATTATAAATTTATACAATATAAATTTACTAATTAAAATAATATAATTTATATCTATATTCATAAAAATATCTAAATCATTATTTAAAGCTTTAATATAATCAATTTTGTAATGTCCCCAAGCAAGTGTGTTTATACCATCATCTAGTATATACCTTTCATCATCTATAAAATTAATTGATAATTTATTTACACATTGTGTATATAAAATATGGGCTTTAGATCTTATTATATACATTTTTCTCATTATAACTTTGTTATTGTAAACACATGTTTTATAATCATGAATAGTAAATGTTTTACTAACTGATTTATAACACCCTTGGCTTATGATGTTGGTATATCATTTTCAACAGCGAAAAAAAATGTTTAAGACATATTATTTCTTTCATTATTTTGCCATTATTTTCGTCTTTCATCAAACCCACAACTTTACAATTATTTTGATGATAACCATATATATTAGGATACTCATAACTAGAAGTGTCAAAAATATAAATTGATGGATCAGTTTTTTCAACATCTTCATAAATGTCTTTATAGAAATCATTTGTTTTAATCTCAACTATAAGAGAATCTGTGTCCGTATAAGCTAATCTTACATTAGAATTAAATTTAGTTTTTAAGTAATTATAATAGAAGTCGTACATTTTCCTTTTCGATAAATCTAATACACAAAATCCTGTATAAATGGGTTTATTTAACTTAACTTTAAGAACTTTTGATTCTACTACTAACATATTTTCATTAATATTAGTTCTGCTATGTAATGCTGGCAGGGCCGCTCCTAAGAAGAATCTTAGGGGGGTGTGAAATAAAATTTCCGAATAGAATATTTTTTTTATTAAATTTTTATTAAAAATAATACATAATATTTGAATTCACTTAACATAGGAAAAGTGTTGTATACCGGCTAAATATTCTGCATAAATATACAGTCGCGTAAATAAATAATTTACATTAAACAAAATCTGAAACAATACATTTTTGAAAACGTCATAATTTAAATTTTGAATATATTACAAGTTCTTTTCATTATAACTTAAAGTAATCCGTACTCAACGTGTCGTTTTAAACACGCAGAGAAATAATTTGTTTTCAGTAAACATAATATATTTGCAATTGTAAATTTAATGTCTTTAATAGGATTTTACTTTTAATTTCAAATTTTTTAAATTATTTTTGTATTAATTTCAAGACATATGGTATGGATTTATTTTAAAATCTTGTAAATTCATGCAAAACATATTTTTTCCCTGTGTATACATGTATCAAAAGTGTAATCACACGATATCCAATTGGATTTTGGATTATATCAAAGTGGGCGGGAAAAGTTACAAAAATATAAAAAGTGATCTCAACGTCACGTGGTACCCTTTAAAAATAAAAATTTTTAACTTAATTTTTTGGAATATGTGAGTGGCAAAATTAACTTTTAAAAGACATAAAATCCCTTACGTACATTAAAGGTTTATTTTGTTTTATAATAGTCAACCAATTTTTTAGTATTTTATATTGCACTGTTGGAAGCGCCGCAGAATTTTTTTTTTTTTAAATAGCGCAATTTTTATACCCTACACCTATGAGGTACAGGGTATATTAACTTTGTGAATATTGTAACGCCCCTTAGGAGGCGTGTCCGGTATGGAAAAGTATATATATTCTTGATCAGCATCACAACACGAGTCCGTTTAGCCATGTCCGTCTGTCTGTCTGTCTGTCTGTCTGTCTGTCTGTCTGTCTGTCCGTCTTGCTGTCTTGCTGTCCGAATACAGAATAACTTGAGAAATACTGATCAGAATGCAATGAAATTTCGTCTCAATATATTATAGCCAAAAGTAGGAACTGAGTTTGAAAATGAGCCAAATCGGTTAACGGACACGCCCACCTCCCATACAAGTCACTTTTATATAACACTTTAGGAACTAATAACTCGAAAAGTATTCAAGGTATAGTTATACAATTTAAAACATATTGTTATAATTCACCTAAAAATTTGTGGTCCAAAAATGGGCGTAATCCGCCCACATTTTTTTTGTCATTATTTCCCGGGTTTTCATAGAGGAAATTTGATCCGTAAATTATTAATATCACATCTATGAAATATTAGCCTTTCAAAATTTTAAATATAGGCGTGGTCCGCTCAATTACATTTTTCAAATTTTTTTTTTAGTTTTTTATACTTTATATAATTTTTTTAATTTATGGGGATATAAGACGTAAATTTCTGATATATGAATAATATTCTGAGGGTTAATATCCCCACCAAAGGTGTAGGGTATTCCATAGTCGGGCCCGACCGACTATAAAAATCCGCCCCACGTGACCAAACTTACCCATGTGACCTAACTTTCCCAACTCGTTTTTTAATAATTTGTAATCTAAAGTTATGTTTTATTTTTAATATTTAGTTTTATCGACCTTAAATTGTTTTAAAAATATTTAGTTATTTCAGGCTCTAGGTCCGGTTTTTTTTTTAAATAAAACTCTTTTGTATTTTATTAAAACATTTATTGTTTTATTATTTTTTCGATATTTCGAATACCTTCGGTATTCGTCTTCAGGAAAATTACAATTAAGTAACAACGTCCACTTGCGATGGGTGTCATTTAATTACAGGAATTATATGGTCCATTCCACACCAAATCGACCAAAAAAAGTCAAATTTGAGATTTTAACTTCTCGATTTTAATGAAATTTTGGCAACTGATAAAGGGTATCGAGACATGCACTAACCATTTTTTTTCCCGACCACTACTTTCTGAGATACAGTGGCTCAAAGTTGGAAAATAAAGGCCAAAATTCACTTTTGTATGTTTGTTCATATTTAATATCTCTTGAACTAGAAATGGCATCAAATTTTCTCTAGTTTTTGAGATATATACCATTTTTCGAAAATCGTAAAAACTATATCTCAAAAACTAGATTCAATATGATAAAACTTACGCCATTTTAGAAATCAAAGTTATATATATATTCAGGAATTATTACAACTTTTACTGTAGAAAAAAAAAATATTTTTTCAATACAAAAAATAAATAAAAATTTAGAAAATATTTTTTTTTAAATATGATGCCATCAAAATACCATTTTGCATGAACATTTATAATAAATTGAAGAAAACTTACGATTTTTTTCAGAATTTTAAAAAGGGTCCTTTTTAAGGACATCAATTTTGAAGTGCAGGGTAAATGACCACGGGCCACATGATAATATTTAAAAGTTACAACTTAATTTTAGTAAAAGCTTCTAACATTTCTAGTTCAAGAGATATTTAAATATGAACAACCATACAAAAGTGATTTTTGGTCCTTTTTTTCCAACTTTGAGCCACTGTATCTCTGGAAGTAGTGGTCTGAAAAAATAAAAAAAATGGTTAGTGCATGTCTCAATATCCTTTATCAATTCCCAAAATTTCATTGAAATCGAAGAAGGTGAGTTCCAACCGCTGGTCGATTTGGTGTGGAATGGCCCATATATATAATTATCAGGGCACAAAATATAGTTAAAAATGGCAGGCAAAATGGCACAAAAAAACATTAAAAATGGCACAAAAATAGGCAAAAAATAATCAAAAAATGGCACAAAAATAGTCAAAAATGGCAAAAAATGGCAAAAAAAAAATGTATAAAATTTTTCAATGAACTATTTTTGTTGACAATCATAGATTTCTCTTTTACATGGTATAATATTTATTTCATTAATTTCAAAATTAAGAACATACAAAAATAAGTACACAAGAAGTGGACGTCATATATTTTTTTAATACAACCAGAAAATCGAAAATAATATTTAAAAAGGTTTGTCAGAGTGTAAAAAAGGCATTTTTAGGCAAAGTATATCAAAATTGGCAAATTTACAAATTAATTGAAAAAATGGCAAAAATGGCTTTTTTTTGCAAAAGCCAAAAAAAACTTGCCCTGATAATTATATATAATACCGAAGGTATTCGAAATATCGAGAGAAAAATAAAACAATAAAGGTTTTAATAAAATACAAAAGAGTTTTATTTTAAAACAAAACCGGACCTAGGCCTGAAAAAACTAAGTTATTTTTTATTTTTAGTGTATTTTCATATTGTAATAGTTATAGCAATAATAGAAGCGCCGCACGTTGAGAAAAATGATTAAATACGCGCGCATGGCTGTTTTTTTTAATTTCACGTCTATACTAATAAAGATAGGTATTTACATATTTGGATATTCTTAAAGATAATTCTTTGGGAAATCGAGTGGCATACTCGGTTTTTTTTGTGGTACCCTACACCGATACCCTACATTTAAAAAGTAACTTTGTTGAATATTTTGTAAAATTTTTCTGATGCGTAGAAATTAAATATAATATAGTGTATACTTATTCCGTTCATTTAAGACTGTTGACCCATCAACGAACTCAACACTCTACTAAGTATTAAAAAATACTTTTTTTTTAATTTTAATGTTGTAAATTTGTGTTCCATTGTACATTAATATTTCAAAATATTTTTAAAAATGTATAGGGTTGGCTATATATAATAAAATAATTAAAACTACTTACCTTATCTAGCCATGATTAAATAATAACAATGATTAATTATTAGATACACAAAATCACAAATAATATTTTATTTTTAACTTTCTTCACTTTTTCACATTATTTGATACATTTACAACAAATTAGATTTTAATTAAACAAGTAAGTACCGTTATAATTAGGGCTGCTCGATAAATTGTTTTACATGAAATTCTGATTAATAGCAATCACGATTTATAAATTATTCGATTAAACGTATTGTTTAATTAAAAGAAAATAAGATTAATTGGTTAATTAAAACTTTTAATTAATGAAAATACTTTTAAATTGAGAACATAGAAATTTCTGTTTAAAAGATATAAATACAAAACAAAGTTTTGCTTTAAAAAAAAAAAAACAAAAAATTACAAATGCCTACAAAGATACGTAACAAGTATAATATAGTTATTTATAATCATGGAAATAACAAAAAAATTAATCGTACTTAAAATAATCATATTTCTGATTAATCGAGTAATCGTTTTTTAATTAATAAAAATTATAATTAACCGAATAATAGTATTTTCGGTTAATCAAAAAAATATGACACATCGAAAATCTTGTGCTTACGATTAATCAGACATTCCGGTATAACGATTAATTGCACATACCTAGTTAGAATCGTTCATTATTATTAATACCCAGCAGGAAATGACATCATTGACAACAAAGTGATAAATTGAGGAAATTTTAGAATTTATTAATTTCGTCCATTTTTGCAAAACATATTTTTATGTGAATTCTAACATTGCATTTTAAATTTTATAATAATATCTCAAAAAATTTACGAGTTATTGGTTCCTTAAAGAAGGGCATGGCAAACGGACTTGTTGAGTGATGCTGATCTAGAATATATATACTTTTATATATATTTATTACTTTTGTTCAATCCGTTTTCCATGAGCATTTAAGGGTTAGGTAGCCGGCCTCAGCAGTCCAGAGGTAGCGCGCTGGACTTGCATTCTGAAGGTCTCATTTTCGAATCCCGGCTTGGGCATGGGCGCTCGTGGTGATATTAACCACAAAATAGGAATAGATTTCACAGTACAATGGATATAGTCTGTCTGAGTGCTGTGGATCTTAGTAGATATTCCAAAAAAAAAAAAAAAAATAAATAAATAAATAAAAGGGTTAGGTATACGGTATAAAATGACCTTTAGGCGCTGGAAGGCGCAGATAAAATTGATATTGCTGTAACCACCATAAATCCTACTATTCTCTCAATATAGTATGATCGTGATCCATCGTGATCAAAAAAAGTTATAGACTGTTAAATTTTATATTTTTTTGAATAATACTGAAAAAATACGTGTATTTACATTCAAATATCCTTTGAACAGGACATGCTATTAACATGAATTATAAGTTAGAAAAGAGATCTATCTGTCTTTGTTATGTGATAAAAATTTGGTTGTCTTTCACTTATAAATGGAAATTTTACACGTATTTGAGTACACCCATTATATCGTTGTACCGTTTTTTAATTTTTTAAAGAAATAAGCCTCAATACAGATGGCTATAACTCGGAAGTGGTAAGAGATATTTACATAATAAAACGGGAATTTTAATCTGCATTCATCTTTTGTATAATAAGCAATTCAAATAAAACATTCCCATACATTTTTGTTTTTGCCTCATGCGCGCATATTTCTTCATTTTTTCCCAACGTGCGCCGCAGCTAAATTTTTTGGAAACATTTCATTGAACATTATCTGTTTTAATAGTAAATTTTCTGAACAGTATTGATTCATTAATATTTTTGGTTTTTTTTTCGACAAATGTATACTCGTATTTTTAATTGACTCTCAAAATTTTAAAATTTCCTTTTAAAAGATTCAGAAAATATATTAAAAAATAAAGAAAAAAATAGAAATAACATCCAAATAATTATGAAATAATACCTAACATAATACAACTGCTTTTTGAAAAATTTCGAATGCATCCAATTATTTTTGAATTTGTCCGAATCGGATTTTTAAATTTTATATTTAGAAATTTGTGATATTTTTCCAATATAACCGACTCGGACTTTATATATTGGCAATTTTATACTATATAAAAATACATGACAATTTCTATGTTTTTATTTTTCAAAATTTACGACTGATTTTAAATATTTTCGAATTTATCCGAGTCGGATTAATGTATTTTACTAATTCGATAAACTATTCGTGATAAATATTTAAAATATTACGATTTTTTATCATTTTATGATTTATTGCTACTTAAAAAATTATGATAATGACGAATATATACAACTTTTCGAATCTTTACAATATTTCCGACTTGTTTTTTTCCGAATAAGTCCTACTGGCTGAGCTAGGGGGGGACACATCCCCCCTCACCCCCCATATATGTCCGGCCCTGAATGCTGGATATGCTATTATCGATCTGGCTCCTTTAACTTTACCATTATTCTCCCAATGAAAACAAATGTTTACATTTCTTCATTAATTTATTCATTAATTTATAAAAACGTTCTCAAACTCATTGGTAGCTTTAGACCTCATTAATGTATTCAGATCTATATACTTTTTAAGCCAACAACTTTGAGAAAACTCTAAAATTCTATATACTTTTATTTAAATTAGACCATTTTTAATACATTCTTGAAGCATTTTATAATGTATTTTATACCTATTCTTATTATTAAGATCTGCTATAAGTTTTTAGAATTAGAATTAGAATTGAAAGATGGTGGTGTTTTATTTTCTGGACAGAACGGAATTATGTAAATAATGAATTCAAAAATATATCCTTTAGAAGAATGTTCATTAATAGATTTAAGTTTTTCAATAGTAAACTCGGTAATTTCATATGACTCTAAAAATCTAAATTCCGTTAAAGGTAATGGCTGTGACATCGCATAACCATTATCTGCGTCATAATACATTAAATATGATGAACATTTAGATTTATCAAAGTTATGCATATATTTATTATTGGCTTTTACATGTCTAATCGAGCATTGTGTTAAACATTCAGAGAATAAGCATCGTCATCTTCAGAACACTCTTCATTAATTAATCTATTAAAATACTTATTTTTAGCAGGTAATTGATTTTCTTTTAACCTATTAAAGCTATCTAAATAATCATAAAGAAATACACCTTTTCTATAAAATATGTTATAAGAATTATTGTTAAAAACCTTTTTAGTTATATGGATTGACTCGTCAGTTAGAGTTTTCACCAATTTCTCTAGGCTGCTAGGTAAGAATCTAAATGAATCTATAAATCTAAATTGAAAACTATGATCTGTAGTGAAATTTATAGTTTTTGTTATAGATATAAATACCTCTTTATTAAGAGGTTGATATCTATAACTCCCTCTACTTCGTTTAAGTTTTTTATAAATAAATGAAGATCATATTTGGATAAATTATGTGTTATTACCGGAAAGAATTTAGTTCTTTTTGCTTTCAAATTACATTCAGTATGAGCAGATCCTAAATACTTTCCGGTAAAATGACAATGATGCCGTACTTTTATACTAATATTATTACTTAAATTACTTTTATATATACAGCAGATTGATGGATCTACTTCATTTCCTGGTCAGTTATCTTCATTGGCATCATCGTGGAGTAAACGTTCCAATATATTTGCGTCGCTTTCGCAACTAAAGATTTTATCATAACTCTCGAACATTCAGGACCATAAACTATAAACAAAAGAATAAATATTATATACTAGCTGGACCCGTGCACGACTCGTGCCAAGATTTTCTGAATTCAAAGATTTGGAGCGATTTTATTAATATAAAAAACATTTTATTATTTATATGAGGGGCCCGTGCTTAGCTGTTGAAGTTGTTTATTGGTTTTATAGATGTGGTAACCAAATAATAATTCTCCCGAATAATTGTTCCCGGTAGAATTCTTTCCCGTAGAATTCTTCCCCGTAGAGTTTTTCCCAGTAGAAGTTGTAGTGTGGTGGGTTTTAATGTGGTGAGTTTCGGTGTGGTGAGTTTTAGTGTGGTGAATTTTAATGTGGCGTGTTTTAGTGTGGCGTGTTTTAGTGTTGCGAGTTTTAATGTGGTGAATTTTAGGGTGAATTTTATTGTGGTGAGTTTTAGTGCGATGAATTTTAATGTGATGAATTTTATTGTGGTGAGTTTTAGTGTAGTGAACTTTAGTGAGGTGAGTTTTAGTGTGGTTAATTATAGTGTGGTGGGTTTTAGTGTGGTGAATTTTAGTGCGGTGAGTTTTAGTGTGGTGAGTTTTAGTGTGGCGAAATATGAGTGTAGTGAGTTTTAATGTGGTGAGTTTTAGTGTGGTGAATTTTAATGTGGTGAAATTTAAGTGTAGTAAGTTTTAGTGTGGTGAAATTTTAGTGTGGTGAGTTTAAGTGTGGTGAATTTCAGTGTGTTGAATTTTTGTGTGGTGAGTTTTGGTGTGGTGAGTTTAAGTATGGTGAGTTTTAGTGTGGTGAATTTTAGTGCGATAAGTTTTAGTGTGTCGACATTTGAGTGTAGTGAGTTTTAGTGTGGTGAGTTTTAATGTGGTGAAATTTTAGTGTGGTGAGTTATAGTGTGGTGAAATTTTAGTGTGGTGGGTTTTAGTGTGGTGAATTTTAATGTGTTGAATTTTTGTGTGGTGAGTTTTAGTGTGGTGAGTTTTAGTGTGGTGAGTTTTAGTGTGGTGAGTTTTATTGTGGTGAGTTTTTGTGTGGTGAGTTTTAGTGTCGTGAGTTCTAGTGTGGGGAGTTTTAGTGTCGTGAGTTTTGGTGTGGTGAGTGTAAGTGTGGTGTGTTTTAGTGTGGTGAATTTTAGTGTAGTGAGTTTTAGTGTGGTGATTTATAGTGTGGTGAGTTTTAGTTTGGTTAGTTTTAGTGTGGCGAGTCTGTTTTTCTTTTTCTTTCCTTTTTTTGTTTTTCATTTAGTTTGGATTGTGGTTTTATGTGATTGGTTTTGTTTTTGTATTTTTGCTTTTGTTTTGTGCTTTTTCTTTTTTGTTTTTAATTTTTTTTTTTGGATTTGAGTTTTTGGTTTCATGTTCGTAGCTGGTGAAAGTGCCGAGTTATATCGTATTGAAACTTTAGGTTGTATGGGAGGTGCCACGCCTCTTTGTCCAATCCCGCCTATATATAGCCTATCATTCCTTCCAGACCATACCGCATCTGTGGTAAAAATTTCAAGAAAATCGGATCAGCTGTTTAGACGGAGAAGCGGAACAAACGTGATTGCTTTTGTTTTTGTATTTTTTTACGTTTTTTTTTACGTTTTGTGCTTTTGCTTTTTTATTTTTAATTTTTTTTTGTATTTGAATTTTTTGTTTCATGTTCGTAGCTGGTGAAAGTGCCGAGTTATATCGTATTGAAACTTTAGGTTGTATGGCAGGTGCCACGCCTCTTTGTCCAATCCCGCCCATATATAGCCTATCATTCCTTCCAGACCATACCGCATCTGTGGTAAAAATTTCAAGAAAATCGGATCAGCCGTTTAGACGGAGAAGCGGAACAAACGTGATTGCTTTTGTTTTTGTATTTTTGCTTTTGTTTTTGTTTTGTGCTTTTGCTTTTTTATTTTTAATTTTTTTTTTGTATTTGAGTTTTTGTTTCATGTTCGTAGCTGGTGAAAGTGCCGAGTTATATCGTATTGAATCTTTAGGTTGTATGGGAGGTGCCACGCCTCTTTGTCCAATCCCGCCCATATATAGCCTATCATTCCTTCCAGACCATACCGCATCTGTGGTAAAAATTTCAAGAAAATCGGATCAGCCGTTTAGACGGAGAAGCGGAACAAACGTACAAACGAACAAACAGATTTATTATATTAATAGGATATATCGTTTTTTTATTTTTATTATTATTATAATTTTTTTTTTTTTTATTATTATTTTTTTCTTTTGTATTCACCTGTATAATTTTGTAACTTATCAAAACGATCATCATATGACCCTTTCAAATACCAAGCAAATGCGCACGGTATATGCTTCTGAATATTCGTTGTATACGTATTTTCTGAGTTATTTCAGCCATTAATCGGTTCCAGAATCGATTCAAAATCCATATAAAAAGTATAACCAACTGGGATGGTTTTTTCATAGGCTTTAAATGCTAGTGTAGACTCATTTTCCTTGGGCAATTAAGTAATTTTTTTTTACATGATGATTTGTGTGCCTCAAGAGACTTTATAGATATAAATTGTAGAATACATCCATTACAAATAAACATTTTGTGGGCTCTTTTTCGTCCCTGACCGCTTATCAATCTACTTAGATCTTTTATCCTGACATAGTGAGTATTTTCGTCACTGTCACAAAATAGTAAATTGATATGTGTACTCTTTTCTTTTTCTGTGTGATAAATAGGACCCAAAATTTCGCATTTTCCATCTGCCTTTTTATTATACATGAAAATATTAATGCTAATAGAGTTGTTTAGCTCAAATATTTTTGTATTCTTTATAGAATGAGGGAAGTCTAATCCTCTAAATATCAAATTTATACCATTTACATTTATTTCCTCTGTTGTTATATCGGAAATATTATATGAATTAATGCGATAGGGATCATTTATATTTATTTTTGTATTAACTATTGCAGAAATAATAGCTCACTTAAAGCAGAAAAGCATGTACATTAATACATGCCTTTCATGTTTCTATGTATGCTGGTAATTTTTGATATGATAAACCATTTAAGGGGATATATTCACTTATATTAAGCTCAATTTTATTGATTTTTATCAAAGCCCATCCAATATCCCGTTCTTGAAAGTTCTCCATTTTATTTATTAACAATTGTTCAATATTTAACATTACATCTTCAATATTATCTTGGTTAATATTGTTAGTGGTTTTGTTATATGTCAATTTTATTGATTTTTATCAAAGCCCATCCACTATCCCGTTCTTGAAAGTTCTCCATTTTATTTATTAACAATTGTTCAATATTTAACATTACATCTTCAATATTATCTTTGGTTAATATTATTAGTGGTTTTGTTATATGTGAAAAGCGCTTAGTTTAAATTCATCATCATCTTCGACGGAAGGTTTTGAAGGACGAATGTAGTCAGCAGAGATCTCCGCATTCAATTTTAAAGATATTTTCTTATTTAATTCTCTTTCCAGTAAATTTTTTAATTTTATTTCTTATTTGATCGAAATATTCGTGTGGATTAATAAGACTTTCATCATCATTAGGTAATATGTAATCATATATTTTATTTTTAAATGCGTACCAATTTAAATCCATCTATATCTGCAATCTCTGATGCTCTCTTATGCGCTGTATATCTTAAATGGCCTCTCCAGAGGGATTTATGAACTGTAACATTACAGTTCTCTCAGTAACGGCTCACCAATGATGATGTTGATGCAATTTCATATTCATTATTCAGCAAATCCTCATATTTTCCTTGTTTTAAAGGAATTTCTTCTTGAAAATGTTGACAGGAATGATGTTTTAAAATATTTGTTCTGCTAAAAGATTTACTACACTTTAAGCAGCTAAACTTTGTATTCTCATGTATTGTCGATACATGTCTCTTTAAATTTTAGTTTTTCGCGAAGGACTTTGAACACAATGCACAGATAAACATTTTTCAGTTTTTAAAGAAGTTCTTGAAGTTGCAAACAAACGAACACTATCTTAAATTATTATTTTGAATATCAAGAAACTTCAACTTCAAATTTTACAGGAATTATTGAACAAAAAAAAAGTGCAGTGTTGCAGTAAATATGTTTTAGATGTGCAGTTTTAATTTATTGACTTCCGGTGTATTTCACTACTTATACATTAAATTTTGCTGAATTGAAATTTTTATATTCAGTTAAATATATATCATTTTACATACTTTGATATATAAAGGTGTTCTATACAATGGATATAATAATAAATTTTACTCTTTTTTTATACACTTTTAAAATATCCACATTTGTCCCCATTTAAAATTCTCGACTAAAAGCAACTTGAAGCGGCATATCCTGCGAAAACATAATTTTTCGTATAAAAAGGCTAAAACTTATACTTGTAAATACTCTATTCAGTTTTGAGCAGATAATGCAAAAATAAGTTTTATTCATTATTTGTTATCTTGTTTCAAATCGTTTTAAGAAAAAATAAATAAAACAATATGTATATATTTAAATATTTTATATAAAAATTAATATATTTAAAAGTAAGTACATTGATACGTTTTTATTCATAACGTAAATCGAATAGAGCCATCCCCATTACTTCTGATTGTCGTCCTCGAAAAATAATAGACCTCTTCTTCTCATTTATATTATATAAATATGGATCATCCGTTTCAACTTTTCTGGAAATTCTTGCTGGTAGATAAAACCATCTATTGTCTGTTAGATGTACAATTAATTTTGTTCCATTAATTGTATTTTTCCATTTAGAAATCCTGAATTCCTGATCAATAGGCAAGTCATCTACTCTGATGTACGTAGAAAGGTTTCTTTTTGCTAAACTAATAATTTCAGCGAATTCCTTAAAATAATATAAAAATCATATATTAATTAATAAATAAAAAAAAATAAAAAAAACAATCTTACCATATTTTTTCTGTTCCTATCAAATTGTAATGTAGACGATGAATAAATTTAATTCAAATTTCGATCCATTTATATAATATATAATGGATATATAATGGATATCTCTTTAAAATGAGTTAAAAAGTGAATTCCATTAGTATAAATATACTCAATTAAAATTTTAAAGAGAGTAAATAAAATAAATCTCAAGACAAAAAACTCTATAAAAATAAACATGTTCTAACATGCTCAATCTTTTTAACTAATAGTATAGAAAATGATTTAAAAAATGATCCCAATGGAACCTTATGGCTCCATTCATTCATATAACCAAATTAAACGACTATGACTTTGTAGAATAAAATCCACTAAAAACCCGTATAATAAAATTGGCCTTGAATTAAATATATGTCAATGCATAAATACAGAAGTGCCTTAACCTGTTTACAACAAAAAAATTATCCACCAAAAAAAATACACATCTAATAATAACATTCAGTCATATAGTGAAGTTTTAAATTACAATCATCGTTCCTCAACAAAGTTTCAAATTGAACCCTTTGCTCCTCAACTCTCTTGATGATCATGCAAAATAAAACAATCAAGTATAACTATATATTACATTAGTATACGCACGCTGCAAAAAAAAGGGCTCTCCCAAACATAATTTTGCAGGCATTACATATATCTTTGGAGCTTTATGCAAATAAAAGTATTATTTCATTTTCAAACATTACAATAATAACAGCCAAATATATTTTTGTTTTCATTCAAACATATTTATGTTCGGAATGAATAATTTTCGGCGTTCTTGCAAACATATATATGTTTGAATGTGAAAAACATTTTAATTACATGTAAACATATTTATGTTTACATTTTATTTTAATGTAAAACTGGTAAATTTAGTGCTAATATCTTCTTTACACAATATTCGTTTCTTCCCTTTTTTTAAATTACATATATACTCTATATATACTCTATTTATAAACTTAAACTTTTATTTTTTTTATTACACTTATTGTATTTATACTTAATAATAATTTGATTTCCATCTATTGTTCCTATTTTGTGTTCAGTGATTTACGGATAAATTGGGTATTTCACAAGCAGCCACTATCTGGTATTAACAGTAATTGGCGGTACTTAAACAAATTCTTCCACCAACAAGAATTTTTGAACTATATGAAAAGCACTAATGTGTTACTGAGTGCTAAAAGTATGCAGCGTTGTTATTTAATTGTGACTTCGTAATGCCAAACATACATATAATCAAAATAATGCTATTATTTTTAAATTGGTTTTCACCCAGTAACAATCACAATAACCAAATACATATAATTCAAAGAACCTTTTATTGACGTTGGGTGTGTTAAATAGCAGAAATATCAAACATACATATATTAATATCTGATGAAAAATATATATTTCTACAGAAACATTAATATAGTAAATTCATGTAAATCCGCGATTAAAGCAATTTATGTTTAAGTATTGTATAATAATATTTCAATCTGAACAAAATAATAATACAATTCAATTATAATGTAATTAGATATTACTCCCAATATTTATATGGTGATTTTGAATTACGTTATAATTGCATTCGAGCATATTCAAACAAATCTTTTCTATCCGTGCCGGCATGCACCCGTAAAGAGTAAATGTTGTTGTTAGGATTATATCGGATTATATCGGAGTAAGCATTTTTTGTGAATGAGAATATTTACAAACGTGTTAATGTTGTAATATTTACGTTTGTAAATATTCTCATTCACAAAAAAGGCTAACTCCGATATAATTATCCCAACAACAACATTTACTCTTTGCGGGTGCATGCCTTCATAACATGCATATAATATATATATATATAAGTATCAACATTAACAAATTATGTTAAAAAGTCATCCCACTGGTTCCATGCCATTATAAAATATATAGTATACATATAATCACCTATGTTGAAAAACAATAACAAATATTCTGTTAAAATAAGATCCCCATTGAAAAAACAATAACAACTATACTGTTAAAATATAATCTCCAATGAACTATACTACCAACAACTCTGTTAAAAAATGATCCCTATTGAACTATACTAACAACAACTATGTTAAAAAATGATCTCTATTGAACTACACTAACAACAACTATGTTAAAAAATGATCCCTATTGAAAACAATAACATTTCTGTTCAAAATTCATTTACACTAAAAACAATGTGCTCCATGGGGGCCAGAACCGGCGAATCCCTACTACTAATGCAGTTTTACAACATTGCCAGTTTTTTGTTTATGCGTTTTTTTGGTTACCTTTATCATTTCAGATAATAAAGTTTTAAAATAATAGGTACTTTAGATATAAAATATGTATATAGATCTTCATTACACTATTCTACAAGAATTTTCCACAGATATGAAACTTATCATTTCTGGTAGGTTTCGGTCTCCTGATTCTTGCTGCGTACTCCGAATTTTCCCTATACGTCGAGATTTTTCAAAAAATCGAGTCAAAGTTGCAAAAAAGGCCATTTTTGGTATTTTATATCGCAAGTTATCGCACGATTTCGACATGTAGCAGATGCAAACATTATCACAAAATAAAACATGAACCTTTCCCTACGGATAATTGTCTCTGGGTCCAGGTATTAGTTTTTGCAAAAAATCAAAAAGAAATTTGTGTTACCAAAAAAGTGTGTCGGGAGAGTAATTTATCACAATTCTCTAAGCTCTCTTGAAAAACATTTAAATATTAGTTCGCAATGTTTTTGCTGTCAGAATTTCGAAAAATGTTTAAACTTCATCTTGCTGAAAATTTTCGGAATATTTTTTAAAATTTGTTTATGAAATATTTGATTAAAATGGAGGGAATTGCACGCAGAGATATAAAATTTCATACATATTTAATGTAGTGGTGCTAGATGAAAAATCGAACAAAATTCTTAGCATCTGATGTACACATTATGGCAAAACATGATGGGGAAAATTGCACTGCGTAATCTCCTGGTGTGTATCTGATTCGGCAGGCTTTAATAAGTTAAACAATCAAATATACATACGTCGTCAACGAATGCTTCTGAGCGACTGAACTGAAATTTTAGAAAATTTGACATGAAAAAATAAAAAAATGCGACACCCTACAGCTACTTATTATTAAATTTATAATATTGTTTTGTCGCGACTGTTGTAGTAATATATATTGAAAATTTTATTTTAATGAATGGCAGATTTGGGTCTATTTTCGTGACGCATATGAATTGTGAAAATTAAAGAAAAATGCACTTATGGATCGCTTCAGCATACTATACATATTTCAACATTATTGTATTTCATTTGTATTTCAAAAGTTATTGGAATTGCGATCATTTTAATATTTTGAAAACGATAAAAAATCTCACTTTTTCTTTCAAAAAGATTTTTTTTCACTCGTTCTCGAAAAGCAATAGAAAGGTATTAATTTGATTATAACCATGGATAAAAAAATTGATGCTATATTAAAAAGCACTTGACAATTGTTTTTATGTTCAAAATTTGCAACATGTCCAAAAATTGTATATCTACATTACCCCATGTCTCATTTTTCCACGTGTTCCCCTACGTGTTTCCCTCTGTGTACATATTTTTCTGGCTTGGCTACATTTTTCACTGATAAAAGGGTTTTTATATTCAATGCAAGATTTTTTCAACACTCTTGCTTTGAAAAATATCTGAAATATTTTTGTATAGTGCACACTGCAAAAAATGGGCTCTCCCAAACATAATATTGCAGGCATTATTATGTTTACACTTGAACTGTGTTGTAATGTGCTCTGACTTACATTATAATATCCCGGAAACATTTTAATGTTGCCCCTTAAAATGGAGTATGTTCTAATGGAAACATAATAATTACTACATCCAAATAAAATAAATATTTGAACCGAAACATAAATATGTTCAAAATAAAACATGATTTTGAACGACCTGAATATAAATATGTTTACAGTGAAACATATCAGTTGTTTCAGTTCAAAAAGTAGTATGTTTGCATAAAAACATATCTAAAAATTTTTGGAAAGGAATCCTAAAATAAAATGTGTTTTTTTTATTTATTTTTATTAATAATCTTTAAACATGTACAGTGGGAATTTATAATAATTGAATTCATATACAAATTTTTAAATGCATAAATAAATAATTGGTTTAAAACTGCAAGTACAAGTGACAGCATCATTGAATGAACAATTGCACCAGCAGACGCTAAACCAGACGATCCAGGCTCGCTTTATATTTGGTTAAGTTACAGTTGGTCTCAGTACAGCGTAGCGTAGGCAAGGAATTCACGGAGGTTTTTGTAAAAAAACATGTCGAAATCTGTTTGAAAATCGAAACACTGATTTTTATTTGTGGTTTTTTCACATTAGTATCAGAATTAGATACTGCACTATTAAATTGTATATTGTATATTACTCTGTTACTATTTGTACTTTTTGTAACACAATGTGTATATATGTTTAATTTATAAATAAAAAAATTATTACCGACGCAAACACGTTTTCTCAACGAACAACAGAAGACACGTACGCAGAAAATGCCGATCACCGAGTGTCAACTTTGTATACAAGAAGAGGGCTGCAAGAATATCTTTATTTACATTTTAATTCATTTTTGTTGGCTCTCAAACATCAGTATGTTTAAAGTCACCATATACATACTTCAAACGACGACAAAAGAGGCATATGTAGAAAATTCTGCTCAACGAGTGCCAACTTCGTATACAAGAAGAATACACTTATTTAATTCCAATTTCTTTTTTGTTTGTTTTTAAACATCAATATATTTAACCGATGGCAAAAGATGGCGTAGATAGAAAATGCTGCACAACGTTGCAAACTTTGTCAGTCGATAAATTATCGAATTAAGACGAGCGTTGCGAACATGAGTTGTATTTAGATTTGATTAGCATTTTCTGACTTTCGAAACATAGTTTTAACCTAGTAAATTGCCAAGAAATAGTTTATTCAAATGCAATTAAAATTTTATGTTGGTACTGTAACATATTTATGGTAAATTGGACAGATTCTGCTGGACAATATAATAATGTTTACACGTGAACAAAAATAAATTCAATTTCGATTATAATTTAATTACACTTCATTTCTAATACATGTATGGTAACTTCGTATTACTTTTTAATTACATTCAAACATATTCAAACAAATCTTTTCTATCCGTGTGAACATCCAAATGTTCATCTGATTGAAATAAAAAAAAATCACAGGTATGTATAAAAATATAAATATATATTTTTTGTTTCATATAAAGTTATTTATTGCAGTAACATATTTTTTTGATTTTTTTCAAGTCAATGATTACTCTCGGAGTCTGCCCAGGGTTAACGCAGTATTAATGTGTAATGAGGTATACATATTATGTTCAGTTGCAAACATATTATATGTTTACACATGGCACATTTTCAAATATATATTATGTTCCCCAAACATATACGTTGTTTGCCGCTAAATATGTTTGGAAGAGCCATTTTCCTCCCTGCCTGTGGAAAACACATTCTATTTAAAGATGTGACATTCCCAGCCCAAATATGAACATGTGTTACGATGTCATTAAAAAAATAAACTATATAAATTACTGAGTATATTACGTATTTTTGAAAACTGTCATTAATTAAAGTCTGCCAAATAAAATTGGTAGTAATGGATAAATAATGTATTACCCCAACAGTAAAAAAAACACTGGTTACTTCTTGCCATTCACAAATTTCCACTGCATCGTAGATCCTACCAAACTTGAAGAACATTTGTAAGTCACACAGTTCTTTAAAAATGTTGAAATATGTATAGTATGCTGTAGCAATCCATAAGGGCTTTTTTTTCTTTAATGTTCACAATTCATATGCGTAACGAAAATAGTCCCAAATCTGCCATTCATTAAAATAAAATGTTCAATATATATATTACTACAACAGTCGCGACAAAACAATATTATAAATTTAAATTTAATAATGAGGAGCTGTAGGGTGTCGCATTTTTTATTTTTTCATGTCAAATTTTCAAAAATTTCAGTTCAGTCGCTCAGAAGCATTCATTGATGACGAATGTATATTTGATTTTTTAACCCATTAAAGCCTGCCGAATCAGATACACACCAGGAGATTACGCAGTGTATTTTTCCCCATCATGTTTTCCCATAATGCGAATATCAGATGCTAAGAATTCTGTTCCATTTTGCATCTGGCACCACTACATTATATCAGAATGAAATTGTATATCTTTGCGTGCAATTTCCTACATTTTAATTAAATATGTCATAAACAAAATTTCAGTAAGATAAAGTTTGAACATTTTTTTTGGAATTTTGACAGCAAACACATTGCGAACTTGTATTTAAATGTTTTTCAAGAGAGCTTAGAGAATTGTGATAAATTACTCTCCCGACACACTTTTTTGGTAACACAAATTTCTTTTTGATTTTTTGGAAAAACTAATAAGGACTGCTTCGAATAAAATTGTCCGTTACATATCTTCCCATTATGTGCTATTGCAAGATTCAAATTAAAAAAATTTGATCATAGTTGCTCTGAATTAAATGGCAGAAAATAATTTGTGTCAGTTATAGTCAATACAAAATTTATTTAACGCGAAAATGGCAAACGAAGTGGAAGTGCGAGAAAATATAATTAAAACTTTTCAAAAACAACCTAGTTGGTCTTTTAAAAAAATTGCCAAGGAGGTAGGGGCTAACCTTAAGACCATTTCTCGCGTTATCAACCGCTTTAAGGAAGACCCGAGTATTGATCGGAAGAAAAGTTCTGGTAAAAAAGGCCCACATGATCGTGTAAACTCGAAGAAGGTTGTGAATATTTTAAAGAAAGATCCAAGCATATCCGGAAGGAAATTGGCGAGAAAGGCGGATTGGTCAGAATCTTTCGTGCGCAGGACTAAGAAAGAAGCTGGGCTGAAGACGTACAAGGTCCAAAAAGTTCCGGATAGAAATGCCGCCAAGAATGAAACCGCAAAACAACGAGCTAAAAAGCTGAACCAAGATTTTTAAAAAAATTCGATTGCTGCATAATGGACGACGAAACTTATGTTTTAGCGGACTTTTCTCAGCTACCTGGGCAGGAATTTTATACAGCCGATTCTCGAGGAAATGTCGCTGAAAAATTCAAATAAAAAAAAATGACAAAATTCCCAAAGAAATTCCTTGTTTGGCAGGCAATTTGCAGTTGTGGAAAAGGAGCAGCTCATTCGTGACATCGGGTACAATTAATAGCGAAATATATGTGAAGGAATGCTTGCAAAAGAGATTGCTTCCATTTTTACGCCAACATGAAGTGTCCACATTTTTTTGGCCTGACCTCGCTTCATGTCACTACAGCAAAACGGCCTTAGAGTGGATCCAACAAAATGCAGTGATTTTGGTGCCTAGAGAAGTCCAGAACTCAGGCCGATTGAGAGATACTGGGCTTTAGTAAAAAGGGAGATGAAGACAACAAAAAAAGTGGCCAAAGACCTTCAAGACTTTAAAAGAAAGTGGTCTTCAGCAGCTGTGAGGGTGTCGGACACTACCATTACAACATTAATGGAAGGGGTTCCGGAAAAATTAAAACTTTTTATTAAAAAATATTAATTTCTGGTTTTTTTATATTTTTTTTTAAATCTAAAAATAATTTGCAAAATAAAATATTTAATTCTATAAAAATTAGATTACTAGATTTCTAGATTTTTTCATTTTTGTAGCGGACAATTTTATTCGACGCAGTCCTTATCTGGACCCAGATTTTTTTTAACAATTATCCGGAGGGAAAGGTTCATGTTTTATTTTGTGATAAAGTTTTTATCTGCTACATGTCGAAATCGTGCGATAACATGCGATATAAAGTACCAAAAATAGCCTTTTTTGCAACTTTGACTCGATTTTTTGCAAAATCTCAACGTATAGGGAAAATTCTGAGTACCCAGCAAGAATCAGGAAACCGAAATCTACAAAAAAATGATAAGTTTCATTTCTGTGGATGCCAACAACCCTCAATTTGTAGAACAGTGTTATTCGCAGTTAACTATACTATTAAGACAAAATTTCACATTTTTTAACTCTATGAAGGTTTAATTTGCAATTTGAACTGAACATCAGGCAACGCTAAATCAGCTGTTCATGTTTTATTTTGAACATATTTATGTTTCGGTTCAAATATTAATTTTATTTGGTTGTAGTAATTATTATGTTTCCATTAGAACATACTCCATTTTAAGGGGCAACATTAAAATGTTTCCTGGATATTATAACGTAATTCAGAGCACATTACAACACTGTACAAGTGTAAACATAATAATGCCTGCAATATTATGTTTGAAATGGTTTCCAACAACCATTTTCAACGCTGTCAATCAAAGACTACTCCTTTTTAGGATGGTCCTTGAAATTTAAAAAGTACATTTTTGGAAAGGCCATTTAAATTATAATTAAACTTCTGATCAAAATTATTGATACTTGCACAAATTATGTCCAACAACGCCTGAAATGGTTTCCAACAACCATTTTCAGTATGGTACGTCTATCGATGGAGTCTCCCTTTTTTTAACGGGTAGAATAATAAAAGATATATTTTTAGAAAGGTCGTTAAATTTAGGATTAGACTGATTACCAGAAGATATGTTTATTATACGAGAACTGGCTCATAAAACATATACATATTATTGAAATAATATAAATTGGTGTAGGGGCCGCTAGGATTGACAGATTTGGACTCGTGATTTGGAATCGTGAGGAAATTACCTTTTATTTGAGTACCAATGTATACTTGTAAGTGGGTTCACCAGTTTTTGATTTTTCAAGGTCACCACGGGTCCGATCGGCGCTTTTTTTTATTATTATTTTTTTTTGCGAATATAAAGCGCGTGACAATTTTTTTTTTAAATTTCACTTCGTCCGGTAAAGTGAACTTTAGCCCACAAATTAATTAGATAAGATAAGATATATTCAAGCACCGTAAAAACTTCACCGGCTGTGGAATATCTTAATTTTCTTTTAACTCTTGAAAAATGAAAGCAGAATAATCACAACATTTTCTGAAATGGAAAACTACAATTAATAGCCATATTCTGGCATTGTGAGCGATCACAAGTCACATCTCAATGAATGGCGTTTTTCTTGTTAGAACATTTGTGATCAAAATCTCAAATTCGTATTCTGGCAAACATCTAACAAAAAAACACACAAGATATACCCCACACTGTGGGGAAGAGAGTTTCACGTCATATTTAGAAGTTTTTCATCTGAATTAATAATAAATAATTGTAAACAAACAAATTCAAAACATTGTAATTTATTTTTTGTCCAGTTTTTAGAAAATATGCAAATAATAAGTGCATGAAAACAATTTAAATAGTGAAAATTAATTATTTTTTTCGTGAAATGCGGTTTCAATTATATACTAATGGTGTAAAGTGTTTTAAGTGTTAACGGAGCATTGATATTTTTTTCATGAAAGTTTTTTAAAAATTGTAAAAAATCCAAAAAATATAATTTTTTTTAAATTCTTTTGTTTATGAAAATCTTACATTGAAATCTAAAGAAAATGTGCTTACATGAGAAAATATCTTGATTAGTATTAAAGATATAGACTGGAACATGATTTTTTTTTTATTTTTGAAGACTTTACATATTTATATATAGATTGTACATTTTATCATGAAATCAAAATATTTGTATGGGACTTTTATAAACAATTAACACATCATATACTGAAAGCCGTTTTTAAATATCTTAAGTGGTTTAGTAAATAAAAATTGTAAATTCGAAATTTTTATTTATTTTCCATTTTTTAAAATTGGACTTTTACGCAAATCTCCGTAAGTATTTTTTTTTTCAGTAACATGTACTTTTATTATATTTATTTGATAAATAACATTACTGAGAATCTTCTAAATGATAAAACTTATCCAAAATACATTTAACCAATCTGGCAACACTGGTCAAAGTTCATGTTTAATTTTTTTTTTAATTTGGACCCCTGCAGAAAAGTTTTCAAAGTCAAAATCAAAGTAAGCAGTTATTTCTACGTATTTTTGATCCTTACTTATTTTTTTCCCGGCGAAGTATATGTGCAGGGCAGCATTTTTTCCAAAAATACTCAGTTTTTAATGGGACTTAGATTAACACCGTTATATCTCACTTTATAATATATTCCCAAAAATGTTAAGTACATAAAACTATTGTATATTAAGTAAAAGTTTCATGACCATAAGGTTAATACTAATTGAGATATATTCAATCTAATTTTAATTTTTTTTTCAACATTTTTTTCTTCATTTTTCTTCTTTTTCAAAAAAAAAGTGTTTATAAACTATTTACAGATTGTCTTTATATATTTACCACATAGATTCTCTGAAACTGAACACTGTTTGACATTTGATACAACAGCTGATTTAGCGTTGCCTGATGTTCAGTTCAAATTGCAAATTAAACTTTCATAGAGTTAAAAAATGTGAAATTTTTTCCTAATAGTAAAGTTAACTGCAAATAACACTGTTCTACAAATTGAGGATTGTTGGCTTGAAATTTTCCCCATCTGTGGGGAATTAATTTTCACTATTTAAATTGTTTTAATGCACTTATTATTTGCATATTTTCTAAAAACTGGACAAAAAATAAATTATAATGTTTTGAATTTGTTTGTTTACAATTATTTATTATTAATTCAGATGAAAAACTTCAAAATATGACGTGAAACTCTCTTCCCCACAGTGTGGGGTATATCTTGTGTGTTTTTTTGTTAGATTTTTGCCAGAATACGAATTTGAGATTTTGATCACAAATGTTCTAACAAGAAAAACGCCTTTCCTTGAGATGTGACTTGTGATCGCTCACAATGCCAGAATATGGCTATTAATTGTAGTTTTCCATTTAAGAAAATGTTGTGATTATACTGCTTTCATTTTTCAAGAGTTAAAAGAAAATTAAGATATTCCACAGCCGGTGAAGTTTTTACGGTGGTTGAATATATCTTATCTTATCTAATTAATTTGTGGGCTAAAGTTCACATTACCGGACGAAGTGAAATTAAAAAAAAAAAATTGTCACGCGCTTTATATTCGCAAAAAAAAAAATAATAATAAAAAAAGCGCCGATCAGACCCGTGGTGACCTTGAAAAATCAAAAACTGGTGTACCCACTTACAAGTATACATTGTTACTCAAATAAAAGGTAATTTCCTCACGATTCCAAATCACGAGTCCAAATCTGTCAATCCTAGCGGCCCCTACACCAATTTATATTATTTCAATAATATGTATATGTTTTATGAGCCAGTTCTCGTATAATAAACATATCTTCTGGTAATCAGTCTAATCCTAAATTTAACGACCTTTCTAAAAATATATCTTTTATTATTCTACCCGTTAAAAAAAGGGAGACCCCATCGATGGACGTACCATACTGAAAATGGTTGTTGGAAACCATTTCAGGCGTTGTTGGACATAATTTGTGCAAGTATCAATAACTTTGATCAGCAGTTTAATTATAATTTAAATGGCCTTTCCAAAAATATACTTTTTAAATTTCTAGGACCATCCTAAAAATGAGTAGTCTTTGATTGGCCGCGTTGAAAATGGTTGTTGGAAACCATTTCTGGTGTTGTTGGAGATAATGCGTTCATTGATCAATAATATGCAGGTTAATTAATTACCCTAATTAATACACCCATTCCAAAAATGTACTTTTTATATTTCTACGAGAATCCGTTCCAAAAAGGGATATTCCTAGACAAATTTTGTCTAACAACTCCAGAAATGTTTTCCATCAACTATTTTCATCCTGGTACGTTTATCGATGGCATCTCCCTTTTTGCAACGGATGGGATGCACATAATTCTTATTGTGTTCATTGGAAAAGGAAAACTTTAGCGACTTGAAATGTGGAATCTACAGAGAAAGATCGCTGATGAAGGGGCTTGGCTGCCTCTGAAACATCTGTACGATCTGCCACTCAATGCATTTTGCCAATTGTTTGTTGTTTTATTGGTTGGTACAAAACACCAAATTTGTACTGACTGGACCTTGAGCACGTTAAGACAACATCTTAAAATTATCAAGAGGTCGTAAAACAAAAACAATTCATTTTAGAAAATTTTTATTAAAATGCACAGACATTTCTGCAGGAGGAAATGCAGACCAAAAACGATACTTACTAAAAAAATTGCTTACTGGCAGTATCTGCAAAGTTTTGTAGTACCAGGAAGCAGTGAAAAGCGTTTCTTGGACTTATTAAGAGGCCTTTGCTGCTGCATAAAATACTAAATATTCGAAAAAAGAAATTAATTGAAAATACTTATTCTTTTGTATTTCGCTCCCTAGATATAAAAATATAACACTGTGGATTGGTTTAATATTACTCATTGACACAGTAGAAAATTGCTTAAATTCCGGGATTTCAGTTTAAAATCCCGGGATTATTTCGGGAGTGATCCCCGGATCCCGCAATTGACATACCTAATACCTAAATCTTAATATTTTACCCAGGGACATAATTATTATAAGTTTAATTTGAAAAGGTCAGATTATAATAATTATTTTTAACTTTTTATTTCCTACACTAAGAGTGAACGGGTATATTTAGTTTGGTACGCCATTTGTAACACCCAGAAGAAAGCATCCCCGGTATGGAAAAGTATGTATATTCTTGATCAGCATGATGTCCTGAGTCGATTTAGCGATGTCCGTCTGTCTGTCTGTCCATCTGTCTGTTGAAATCGTTACTACTTAAAAATTGAAGAGTTAGATGAATGAAACTGATAACTTAGATTACTTATATACCTACGCTGTATTGGCTAGATCGGTTCATTGTGACCTGTGATCTGACCATTTATGTTAAAATACCTCATATAAAATTTACATCTACAGCTCCGTGCTACGTGCTTATGTAAACTTTTTTGGTCAAATATATATTGACTTCATGCACAAATACATGAAAATAATGTTTTCCAAAAAAAAAAATATCGAAATTCGGTACACCTACCCATTTGTAAATATGGGTATCAAATGAATGGAAATTCTTCAGCGATTGAAAGCTTGTAGTTATTTTCAGGATTCGTATTCCCTGGTGACCTATATACCACTTTGAATGTTAACCACACATATGTGTAGGGTATGTATAGTCGGCTTAGAACGACTATAATTTTGATAATTCTAACTATCACAAGAACACCTACTTTAAAATTTCCCATGTGACCTTCCTAACTGGTTTATATTAAAATCTTTTATAATAGTTATTTTTGAGTAATATAAATAAAAATCATTAAGAATAATTATTTTTGATAAATATTTATAAAAGTCACAAATAATTATAATTTTTGATAAATATTTATAAAAGTTAAAAATAATTATTATTTTTGATAAATATTTTTAAAAGTCATAATAACTTTTATTTTTGAGAAATATTTATTAAAATTCAAAAAATCTTTTATTTTTGAGATATATTTATAAAAGTCAAAAATAACTTTTATTTTTGAGAAATATTTATAAAAGTCAAAAATAACTTTTGTTTCTGATAAATATTTATTAAAGTCAAAAAAATTATTATTTTAGATAAATATTTATAGAAATCAAAAATAATTATATTTATAAAAGTAAACAAAAATATATTATTTTTAAGATATAAAGAAAAACTCACCAAATAAAGTGTACAATTTTAAATTTATTTTTGCGGAATCGATACAGCTCATTGAGACAATTATGTTGACACCCAGAGGGGTAACCATTGTGATTTTACCAGAACCCACTTGCGTCATTAGACATGTTTTTGGACAAATTGTTTCCATTGCGATTTGACCAGAACTCGCTTGCGTCATTGTACATTTTTTTGAAAATTCGTTCCATTAGAATTTGGCCAGAACCCTCTTGCATCATTGGACATTTTTTTTTTACAAATTGGTTCCAATGGGATTTGGCCAGAACCAGCTTGCGTCATTTGAAAATTTTTTTTTGGGACTTGGCCAGAATCCACTTGCTTCATTGGAACCAATTTGTCCAAAAAAAAAAAATGTCCAATGACGCAAGTGGGTTCTGACCAAATCCCAATAGAACCAAAAAATGTCAAATGGCGCATGTGGGTTCTGGCCAAATCCCAATGGAACCAATTTGTCCAAAAAATGTCAAATTACGCAAGCGGGTGTCAAAATAATTGTCTCGACGAGCTGTATCGATTCTGCAAAAGAACATTTGGAAATTTTACACTTTTCTTTTTGGTAAGACTTTTTTTCCATATATCTTAAAAATAATATATTTATTTTTTACTTTTATAAATATTTTTCAAAATAATAATTATTTTTGATTTTTATAAATATTTATTGAAAATAATAATTATTTTTAATAAATATTTTTTGAAATAAAAGTTATTTAGGACTTTTTTAAATATTTCTCAAAAAAATGTATGACTTATATATAAATATTTATCAAGAATAATAATTATTTTTAACTTTTAAAATATACAAAAATAACTATTATTACAGATTTTAAAAGTCCTAAAATAAAAATAATACCAGAAACGAAAAGTTTTCGTCGAATACTTTCTAATGGTACCCTTCGTTTTGTTGTAGCATTATTCCTTCACAATGACTTATATAAAAAATTGGAAAATTATAATTATTTTCGGTCTCTGCTTTTATCGATTTATTTAATTACAATAAAATTTATACTAATAATGTTTTACGTTGTGATATTATAATTACAGTTACCTTTTTCAACAATGGCATCATTGAATGGATTTCATATGTTTTTCAAGTCATTAGGAATCGTCATGCATACAACAATCTCCGAAGATTGGATATATCACTGGAGAGATTTCGATAACGCGATTACATTGATAATATGTAGTAAAGGAAGAAATACTGAAAATGTCCAGATAATAGCGGATTACGTTTTTAATACTTTTGGATTGTTTATTAGAAGAGATGAATTCACTCAGCCAACTATTGTAGACAAGATGAAGCGAGAAGTGAAAAATTTTATGCCTATGATTGACTGGATATTGGAGTCCATCGACTATTGTTTATATCAATACAATGAGAGTTTGTACCATATTAAAAATAATCAAATACTACACAGACTTAATGAATTTAGTGTACAATGTGGATCTCTGTTTTGCTCTGTTGTAGTAAATTACAAAACTGTAGCAGGTACTGAAGGCTGGTGGGATCTGCATGCAACTGATCGTTGCATGTTGTTAACATTATTAAAATCGTCCAGTACTAATCAAAAGGATACTGCTGTTTATTTACCGATAAAAAGCCCTATAGTAAGATACTTCAATATAATATTCTTAAATTAATTTAAGTGTGATAGTAGTAGTGTAGGTGGCTCGATTGGTCAACAAATATTGAAAAAAGTCGCAGAGTAGTCGCAGTATAACGCAAAATGATGAGGTTGGCTCAAAAAGTTAAACAAAAGTTCATCTAAAGTATATACTTGAGTTAGACTTTGTCACCAACGAAAAGTTTGTCGCAAGTAGTCCTCACGATTAACGCAAAATATGTAATGCATGTTCAACTCATGGAATCTAAAAACTGGTCCTAAGTAAGACTGGGATTTTCAAAAAATAATATAAAAATAAATAAGCGTTATTTATCGAAAAAAGAATTTAATTATAATTAATTAGGGAAATGTGGCTGAAAATTTAGTTTGCGTGCAGATTCTCCAGACTCGAAAAGCGCGGCAGGTTTCTTCAGTGGTAGAAAGTGGTCTCGCAACAAGGAGAGAGGCGACATATCGTTAAAAGCTGCAGCAGCTATACGCAAAGACTCCAGTCCAGCGGTTGCTGAACAAACCAATGCCCGTTAGAGCCAGTGCTAGATGAATTGGAGATGGGCACGTGAGTTTTTACTCACACTCACGAAAGAATTTTTCTTTTTTTGATGAAAGGGTTTTTTTTTTTTGATATTTTCGTTATTTCACTCAGTGAAGATTTATTTGGCCAATTATCAGATTATAACGCCAACATAAAACAGATGGATAAATGTACAGAGTGTATGATACTGGAAAATAAATTGATTTGCTTGATTAAGATGTTAATTATCAATTTTGCAGTATTGTAAAAAGTTATAATCGGAAAAGGAATAATTTGAACTCGGATAAATTTTTAGTTTTAAGTTATTATATTTTGAACATTGAAAAATAATGTGATTATCATCTTTTTTTATATTGCAACTATCGCAAATGTCCGAATCAGTAACTTTGATCATATATAAATATGATTTATTATATGTATGATCAACTAAAAGACGGTTAAATATCTTGATTTCATACAAATTTAAGTTTGATTTATGAAACCAGTGTGACTTCGGTAGCTCATTGAAAAATTGAAAGAAATGCTGTCCTTTTATTTGAGATGTTGCAATAAAATCTTCATTCCACTCTTCATGCAAGATATTATAAATCTTACAGCAGGCTTCCTTTAGTGAATATTGAATTTGTACCTCACAACCATTAGTGCAGCATGCTTGTCAAAATAATCGCTAACTCATTAAATTTAAGACCGATACGTGCAGACTTCCAAATAATTATAATTTTATTTATAGATGGATTGTTCATAAGCATTTTTATTTTAGATACCAAAAAGTTATCATTAAAACTCTTTTTAAGTAACAAACAAGCATATTTACTGTCTGTAAAAATTACAGTTTATGTTTTTAAAAAATACAAATAAATATAAGACATATTTTTCAAATAGAGAAAATATATACTGATGTGATGGTTTAGAATCGTATCAATTTGTATCAATTAATCTATCATTTCCTTGACCAAGTAATGAAGAACTACAAATTTCTAAACTTTTGGAGGTTCAAATTGCAGTCACATTAAAAAGTTTATTTATTATTCAATTTAAAAAAAAAAATTCTAGAATTTATGGGTTATATTTTCAAATTGTGACAGTGTATACGCAATGGGTATTCTTGAAATGAACGCAAGTTTTACGCAAGTGGAATTGTCTGAAGCAGAAGTACCTGAGTTAAACAAAAGTTAAACCTAAAACCAGCTTGTCGACTTGTGTAAATCCTAAGTAAACACTTTCTTAGGACGATGACTCAATATGTTTGTTGGGTACGAGCCAAAAAGTCGTTCATGCGTTGAACTTTGAACCGAAAAGTTGCTGACTTCTGGCGCACAGTATGCCCAAACGCTCTTAAATCGGGTGAAATCCGGATTCCCACTTTCTCCTAGCTAAAGCTAAAAAATTATCGTTAAAATGCTAAAAAAAACACTCCGAACATTTTTTGGAGTTTTAGCTAAAATTCGATTCTAAGTTTCGAGCAGCTAAGCTATGAATATTTTTAGCTTGCTCAGAAATTATGAAGTTATTTTAGTATATTGAAATGTCAAAATTTCTATACACACAATTTAAAAGTTTTCATATGCAGTGAATTGAATTCGCGTGCAATATATTTGTATTAACTGATTAATCTGATTTAATATGATTTTATTCAATAGCATTTGAACATTTTGTCAACTTAAATAAAGTTAAAATTTATTTATAATATTGGGTGATTGAATAAGTTCTCGCTGTTTTTTCGTGAAAAATAATGCTTATTTTAGAGAAAGTTTGTACAAAACATGTCACTGAAAGTATTGTCCATCGCTAGCCACTACATTTTCCCATCTTTCTGGTAGCATTTGAATTCATCATCGGAAAAACGACAAATTCTTTGAAGCTTTCAAGAGTCGACCCGTTTTTTGACATCTTCATAAGAATGGAAATGCTCCTCAGCAATGCCATGTGTCATTGATCGCAACAAGTTATAATCGGAAAAGGAACAAGGTATTGATGACTTGTGGCAAGCTGATTTTGTGAAAATGACGCAAATGTTAGTGTTAATAATGGTTATCGCTATCTTCTAACTGTTATTGACACATTTTCAAAAAAGCCTGGGCGAAAGCTTTGAAATATAAAACTGGAGAAAATGTTACAAACGCAATGAAAAGAATTTTCAATACAGTAATCGCACACCAAAAAATCTTCCAACAGATGATGGGAAAGAGTTTTTTTAATACACATTTCAAAAGATTAATGACATTAAAAGATGTCAACCATTATTAAACATTTTCCACATTAAAAGTATCTATAGTGGAACGTTTCAATATAACTTTAAAAGGAATGATGTGGAAAGAGTTCAGCTTTAATGGTTCATACAAATGGATTGATCTTCATAATAATCTAGTTAATAAATATATTAATACATTTCATAAAACAATGTAAATACCTAATGAAGTAAATACTTCAAAAGAAAAACATATATTGAAAACTGCTTACAACCATTTAAAGATTTTTCATAAACCAAAATTTAAATTAAATGATAATGTTAGAATAAGTAAATATAAACATACATTTGAAAAGGGATATACACCACATTGGACAACTGAAATATTTAAAGTTAAACGTATTCAAAATACAAATCCTATAACATATATACTTGAAGATTATTTAGGTAATGAAATTAAAGGTGGATTCTATGAATATGAATCAATGTCAACTAAATTTCCACAAGTATATTTAATTGAAAAAGTTTTAAAACGATATAATAATAGAGCTTATGTTAAATGGTTAGGATTCTCCTCAGATCATAATTCTTGTATTGATGTTAATGATTTAATTTAATATAAATGTAATAATACATAAGCTACATATTTTAGTTAAGTACCTAATGATAAGTCAACAACATGTCGTTTACTTTAACAATAAATGGATATTCATCACAACTTGTTGCAAATTATTTTCCACCTATAGAACTCAAACAAGATTATGTTTGTGGATTAATAAGTTTCGATTCTTATCACACAATTACAAATGTGGATGTAGAAAACAATTTATTTCACATTGGGGATAAAACTATTACGATACCTATTGGATCATATTAATTAAAAGATATATCTACACAAATAAGTTATGAATATGATCAATATAGCGCTGGATTTGTTAATATAAAAGCAAACTATAATACATTGCAAACGGAAATTTATACTTCGAAAGAACCATTCTATTTCGATAAAGAACATTCAATTCGAGGATTACTTAGTTACAGTAAAAAAATATTAAATTCTGATACTAATCATACTTCAGATAATCAAATAGATATATATAAAATAAATACAATATTCGTTGAATGTAATATTATTAATGGATCATATATAAATGAAGTTTCCGCACATACAATTCATCAGTTTTCTCTTAGAGTTAGTCCAGGATATAAAATTACTGAAATACCAGCAAATGTTATATATTTACCAGTCAATTCTAGACAAATAAGCACTCTTGTACTTAGAGTTGTAGATCAAGGTGGTAATCTAATTAATTTTCGTGGAGAAAAAATATCAATAAGACTACATTTAAAAACCTTTATAAAAAAATAAAATGATTATTTTTAATAAAAAGCATTTACATAATGACTTTACAATTAGTTTATCTTCAACATTGAAAGAAACCAATTCAGATAAGAAATTGAATTCAACACAGAAAGAAATTGACAACAAACTTAAAATTTACTAACTAAATCTAACAAAGAGTTTTTGAAAAGCATTGGATTTCTTTTCAAAAATGGTTGATATAATATAATAAATGTTCTAAACCGCTTTTTGATGAAAGTATAATAAAAAAAGAATATCATAGTTATACAACATATTTACAAACATTTAAAAATAATGATGAAATACGTATACCAATACAAAATCAGGATTTGTATGTACTATTAAGTGAGAGCCTTTTGTATATTGAGGAATTCATATCAAATAATGAATCTACTATTTCAAAAACTGTTAAGCTCATAAACAATTGCATGGCATATTTATTTGATGAAATTCGTTATGAAATGAATGGAATTGAAATTGATCGCACTAGACAATTGGGAATAGCATCGGATATGAAGAATTATGTATCACTCAATGAATTTGATAGTTAAATTCTTCGGAATGCGGGATGGTTACCTTTTGAAAATGAAAATACAGCACTTAAAACTGGACATTTTTATTTTTGTATACCTTTAAAAAATTTGCTTGGATTTGCTGAAGATTTCGATAAAATACTTGTCAATTGCAAACATGAATTGATTTTAATGCGGTCTTAATATGATACAAATATGATGGGCCGAGCTCAGGCTACCACCGCTGTCGCAGGTGGCGGATAGCGATCTAGCTGCTTTCTTTAGCTGCCCCTGACCAAGAGTGACAGGAGCGGAGGACATGAACTGAAAAGCTCATTAACGCCTAAATATGTTCCTGTGACAGGGCGAAAGGACACCGCCCTTAAAATAGGTGCTCAGAACGACGCAGTGAGCTGGCAGTGTGGCCCCCAAAGTCTATCGCACCACCATATCCGAGAACAAACCCATGATGACGATCTACTGGAACTCGACACGGACTTATGATTTGCACAATGTATATGAATAGTTTGATATGGGACGACTGCTGTGACATTCTGTTACCTCAATATACGGGAGTGAAATCCCACAGAAATGGCTTTCAGGTAAATGTTACAGCTGCATTCCGTCCCGTTAAACCCCTAGCAAGGGCTCGGAGAATGCTCGATGTCTGTAACCATTCAGCTAGTGTCAACCCTCGCAGGACCTCACTGCTTGCAAAGGGACCCTCGGGGTCAACACGCGGGCGACTGCATGTCGGACGGAGATAACGACTTCAAGTTTTGACCCAACAGAAATGATGAATGAAACAACAAAAAACCAAACCCCCAAAAATACGGAGAATAAGCAGATTGAAGCTGCGTTCATGAATAGCTCGAAAATCTTGCGATCACCGGTGAATACTCCACTTTCATCTGTGACCATCCGAAGAAACTTCGTGGAAACAAACGTCGAAACACCACAAGAGACGCCAAATGAATTAGAGAGAGGTGCGAATGAAGCTGCGTCCCGATATAGCTCACCCCGTCATGAGTTTATAGTGAAGATGAGATACTCGGAAGAAGAAATTCTTGGAAAATGCCAAAAAGTTCTCCAGAAAATGAGACAGGCGATAAACAGACAAACGTCGAAACACCACAAGAGACGCCAAATGAATTAGAGAGAGGTGCGAATGAAGCTGCGCCCCGATATAGCTCACCTCGTCATGAGTTTATAGTGAAGATGAGATACTCGGAAGAAGAAACTCTCGGAAAATGCCAAAAAGTTCTCCGGAAAATGAGACTGTCGATAAACAGACAGAGAAACATCAATATGGATGTCCAAAATGGAGTATCGGAGCTGGAAGAGCTACTTGATATAATTGGAGACTATCGAAGACACTGGAAAACTACGGAAAAAGAAAAAGAGACAAGCTGAGATCTCAAAAAATGCAAAGAAAAGAGGCGTTATCACAACTTCTTCAATACCTCAGAAGAAACGCAGCGCATCAAGCCCGGCTGAGAAAAACCCGGAAAGGAACCGAGGGAAAGCTCTATTGAGATGGAAAAAACGATGACAACAAAAAGACGACCGCGCGAAGAAAACTCGAGAAACGAGAAGACATCCTGGAGACCAAAGAAGGAAGTTGTAAGAAAGAAGCCTCCAAGAAAGCCAAAGGAGCGCTCAGAAGCTGTCATCATTCGACAAATGTAGGGTCACAGTTACGCTGAAGTTCTTAGAAACATAAGAAACAACGTCAAACCGGACGAGGCAGATGTCGCGATCCGTTCCATCCGGAAGACAAAAACGGGTGCAATTCTGCTCGAGATGGGAAAAGGTGGAAAGAAAGACGAGTTCTGCGATGCTATCAAGGACATTCTGAAAGAAGCAACTGTGGTAAAGGATTTAAAACCTAGGGCCACAATAGAGATAAGAGATCTTGACGCCCTCTCTACAAAAGAAGAAGTTGTCGCCGCCATAAACGCTGCAACAAATATAGAAGGGGATGATATCACAGTCCACCTGACTGACACGAATAATCGAGAGCAACGCAAGGCATTTGTCTCATTACCAGTGACTGGCGCATATGAACTTTTAAAGAAGGAACGTATAAAAATTGCTTGGACAAATTGCAGAATCCAGTATCGAGAGGAAAAAAAACGGTGCTTCAAGTGCTTCGGGTCAGGCCATATGCAGTGGGAATGCGAAGGACCAGACAGAAAGGGCATGGGACTATGCATCCGATGTGGCGAGAAGGGCAATCAGCTGAAAGAGTGCAAAAATCCACCAAAATGTTGTTTCTGCTCGGAAGACGCACAAAGCTCGGTAGACCACTTGCCCGGATCGAGAAGCTGCAAGGCAAGTAAACAAAAGGCGCGATGAAAATACTTCAGTTAAATATGCATAGAGGAAAGGTGGCAGATGCTCTCTTGCCTCAAATAGTAATATAACAGTAAGAGCAATATGGATACCAAACACTAGCCGAATACAACCAAATAGCAGTGGAAAAGGAAATGGCTTCGTCTGGGTGCAGATTAACAACGCCACACTGTTCAGCTGCTACCTTATTCCTAGCGATCGCATCGAAGAATTCCAGAGAAAGCTGGAAGGGATCGAAGATACGATAAGAGACATCGATGAACACCTGATAGTGGCGGGAGATTTTAATTCTCGAGCAGCAGAATGGGGTATGCAAACTACCAACTCAAGAGGCAGAAAAATAGTTCAAATGGCTGCTAGAACCGGGCTTATAGTTTCAAACGTGGGAAACGTGTCAACCTTCAGGCGACCTGGGTGCGAGGGCACTATACCGGAAATAACCTTGGTATCCGAGAGAATTGCGAATAAAATCAAAAATTGGAAAGTACTCGAAATTTATACGGCCAGCGACCACCAGTATATTTCATACAACTTTCAAGCAGGCGGCATGGTACCCGCAATAAAGAGCAGTACGAGTACCCGCAAATGGAACGTGGGCAAACTGAACACATCCGTTCTTGTGGCAGAGATAGATAGACGAATGGAAGAAGTGGAAATTGACGAAGACGCAAAAACCGTAGTGAAACGAGTTATGACTATTATCCGACTGGGTTGTAACAAAGCGATGCCTAGGGCGAAACGACCTAATATAAATAAAACGGCGGTACACTGGTGGAACGACACCATAGAGAACCCTAGACGAAATTGCATCCGAAGTAGACGCAAATTTACCAGAGCAGTGCGCAGGGGCATATTCGAAGCGGAGCGCATAGAATATAAACAGGCAAAGAAAACACTCCGCAATGCCATATTCAACAGTAAGAGAGAACAGTGGGAAGAATTACGCGAAGATTTAAATAGAAACCCATGGGGTCTGGGCTATAAGGACGCCTATAAAAGACGCCTGGTCCTGACGGAATACCAACAGAAGTAATAAAAGAGATAGCGAACCATCGACATGAGATACTCCTGAACATGTAAATAGCTGTTTAAAAAAAGGAGTGTTTCCGGAGGCTCGGAAAAAACAACAACTTGTTCTTATCAGCACAGGGATCTATTCTAGGTCCAGATCTGTGGAATATAAGTTATAATGAAATACTAAAAATCGAAATGCCGGAGGTTACATTTCTAGTGGGCTACGCGGATGACATCGCAGCAGTAATCAAAGCCAAAAACACGGACGAAGCACAACGCAGACTTAGACAAGTAATGATAAGAACGAAAGCATGGCTAGATTCACATGGACTGCAGCTGGCCACACACAAAACAGAGCTCCTACTACTCACCAGACGACAGATCCCCGTTGAGATAGATATTAGAGTTGGCGATGTGGTAATACCCACTAAAAAATCGGTGAACTACCTCGGCATAAGACTGGACCCGAAGCTAACATACACGAGCCAGATCCATTATGCATGCAATAAAGCTGCAAAAACAACAACACAGCTCAGCCGGTTAATGGCGAACATGGGGGGACCGCTTCCAAGCAAACGCAAGCTGCTCATGGAAGCCAGTAACGGCATTCTCCTCTACGGATGCGACATCTGGGCGGGAGTACTGAACATCAAACAAAGGGCAAATACTCTCTTGGCAGTGCAGAGAACGGCTGCTCTGCGGGTTACCTCAGCATACCGAACAGTATCGGCGTCTGCAGTACTCGTAATAGCAGGAATGATCCCAATAGATCTCCAAGCACAGGAGCGTAAGAAAATATGGACACTCAAGCAGAACGAACGACGCGAATCGTCATCAATAGAAGTAGAAAAGCAGCAGACATTTGCAAATTGGCAAACACGCTGGAACTACGACAAAAACGGAAGGTGGACGCAAAGACTTATCCCTAACGTATATAAATGGGTGACGAAACGTAGCGGGGAAGTAAATTACTACTTAACACAGATACTGTCTGGACATGGATTCTTCAGAAAGTACCTCCACAAAATGGAGAAATGCAACACACCTCACTGTCTGTACTTCTCACTGTCTGTACGGCGGACACTGTAGATGATGCAGAGTACACATTTTTCTAATGTACTCGCTGGTCGGAAAATCGCGAAGAGCTGGAGAAGGCTCTGGGCCCAGTAACAGTCGAAAATCTGATAGACAAGATGACGATAGACGAAGAAAGCTGGAACGCCGTGGCAAAATATAGCAAATATGTTCTAAGAACAAAGAAATTCGATTTGGATGCAGCATTAAATTAAATAAATGTAATTAAAAGCGGGGGGCCAGGACGCAGGCCATGAAGTAGATGGCTGAAAAGCCAAAGTGGGATCCACCTCGAAGTAATGCGATAGTGGTTCCGGGGTGGAAAAATTTCCCAAGAGAGTTATGGGGGGTTTTTAGTCGGTATGCCAGAACGGTGAGCCCGACATACCACGCTGGGTGAGGACCCGACGTCGGAAATGAAATACCACGCTATATACTTTTAGCCTTTCAAAGAGAAAACGATGTTTCAACATTGTAACTTAACGGATGAAAAAGTTTATCTCAACTCTTGTGTATATCCCTATGACGATTTCAATCTTAGATTTGATCATAATCGATATGCTTTATTATATGTTTTGTTTCAACAAAGCTACTATGTACGTACTCTACAACCACAATTATCACCGGAAAATTTTGTTAAAATTGCATCAATAATTGTTTAAGTGTGACCCATCAGAATGAATCTGTTAAAGGAGGACCTATAGACATTCGAATTGAATTAAAATTTCATTCAAATGTCCAACCTAATACATCTGCTTACTGTATTTTCGTTCATGATAAAATGTTTGAATATGTACCGCTCACAAACGATATCAAAAAAATAATATAAATAAGTATGATCAAAAATAAAAAAATTATTATCAAGTATAATGTTTGCAAGTGTTGATGTTCAAGGGTTTAAAGTCTTTGACATCAAATTTGTTGTAAAGGAGATAGCTGTTGTTTTGAGTGAAAATGAATTTTACTGCTTTCATATACAATCATCAATCGAATTCAACAATCTAAATAAAAAGGATCAACGACAGTCAGAGTGGTTAAAACATCATCATCATAATTTGAAATGGAAATATGGAAGTGATGACTTTAAGAAAGTTCGAGAATATTTAATAACAATATTAAAAAGTAGAAAAGTCTATGTAAGGGGCAAGGAGAAACAAAAGTGAATGACTGATTTACTAAAACAGTTTGTCTTCAATGTAGAAGATATTCCACAATTTAATGAAATAAATTTAACAATGTTGTATAATTTATATCCATATATGCTGTTCAATGAGAATATCACAACAATAACAACAACATCTATAATAAAACAAAAAAAACGTCAAATACGCTGCGCTTTAAAATCTTTTTTTTTATATAATACACTATGAAATAAAAATTCTTATATAAATATATAATTTTAGAAAAATCAAAACATTTTGTCTTATAATTTAGAAACGAATAGATCACAGAGAGGACATAAATATGAAAACTTTATTGATCCCTGTTTATTTATTATTTTTAAAAATATCTATGGTATTCCATTTTGGAAATTGAGAGATGTTAGTAGTAGTCTAATAAATCAGAACTCTAAAAGTATTCAATTCAATTTAACACTACCAGATAATATCGTGAATATAAATATTTCATTATTATTATTTAAAGAAAGTGAGTTGTTATATAATACAATGTTATATAATATTACACCAGAATCAACGGAATTATATAGAACAACAGAATTACTTACATCAACAACAACAGAATTACCTACAAATGCAGAACTCGAGATTACAACTCAAGGAAAACCTTTAAGAATGTTTACTGTAGATGAGGTAAAAGAATCATTCCGAAGAGAACTAATTTTTAAAGAGACTGATATTGGTGGCATTTTTGAATCTAAACAAACATTTTATCGTCATTTTAAACTTGAATACGAATATGTAGATATTACAATTCGGTGTACTGTACATATGATAGCAGATACGTAGAAAAACGATAGAGTATGCTTTGAATATCGTGAAATCGAAACAGAGTTAATTCTTAGTTATGGTGAAATTGAGAAGGTTCGTATCCAAGACCCTAATTACCAACCACTAAACGTTAAAATAATAGATGTAAAAGACTATATGCGGACTTTGAGTGAGAGAAGATTAAATCGGAAGTATATGGATTTAAACAAATTATTAACCTTACTATTATTACATATACATTATGTAATAAGCTATCAAAATATTGCTACATACACTGAAAAAAACTGTTGAAACTTGACAGTAAACAACTGTTACTTTATTTTGAACAAATCAACTCTTTTAATTGTAGATTTTTTTTTCAAACTGTTACATATTTCACATTTCAACGAAAACGAAAAAAAAATGACGTTTAAAATATCAAATTCTTCAAAATTTAAAAACAACAAATTTCAATTGAACCTTTTTCATAAATACTAACGGACAGCCGAGATATATTTTCGATGTCGGGAGCAGAGCTTCCCTAATGTGGTGTGCATTATACGGTCGGAAGCACAAACTCAACAACATTCCGCAAAATCACCATGGGTGAGGTTTCGGCCGGCACTTCGTCTAAGGAATTTTTGACGTATTTGATGATATTTTCAGATTGGAAATCAAGGGCGGTCACTATCGTCACCAAGCACACCAAGCTACATCTGTCGTCAGGCTATCATGAACACCAGCAACTTGGTCGCAGTGCATCAATTTGCCTCACGTCCGGAATTCGTCTCGTGCCCGGGAACCCAGACTACTCCGGTAGTTCGCATAACCCGCATTGTTCTTTTCTTCGTTTCTGGGATCGCAGAAATCGATAGCTGACATAATCAACTCCATTTGAACACTCAAATTTTTTTTTTTTTTTTGAAATAGGGTTTTCTCCTTCGTGGGTCCTGGGTAACATTACAATTCTATCATTACGCTTTCAATTTTCGAATTTAAATAAAAACATAAATGGATTTTTGACCCACTTTTGGTAGGTCGATTTCACAGTGTACCATTAGGCGTTAATGATGATAGCTATCGATTTTATAATAAATGAGGTTTTGACTCCCTTTTCGGGTCATAGAACACTCTAAAGGGTACCACTGCATCTAATGATATCCTCTAGCAAAAATATAAATATGTGAGTTTTAACCACTTTTTGGGGTCATGGACTATTCCAAAGTGTACCATTCTGCTTGTAATAATGTCCGATACCCATTTCCGAAATCAAAATTTTTCTTGGACAAAAAGTGTTTTTTTTATCCCTATTTGAAGGCCACTCTAATTTTTCCTTCTGAACAACTCCCACATTTAACAAATGGACAGACAATTGCACAAAGAGCCAAACGAACGAACTACAGTTAATATCTGGTTATTACTGGTATTTGGATTACCCGGTATTTCCAAGGCTTTCGTGCATCCGTGAACTCGGACTACCCGGATATACTCGTATAAAAGCGAAGACTATTAAAATGAATAGGAGCTGAAACAAGAGAAGACTCCGCAAAAATATAGAAATTATGTATGATAAAAATCGTATTAAGTAACGTTATATTTAAATAAAAAATCTAACTAATATTACCTTCTTTTTGTTTAAAATAAATAAAACTAGGCATTTTAAAATTTACAAAAATATGAATGGTTAAAACGACAGTAAATAAATGTATAAATTGTCGACCACAGCAACTGTCGAATCAACAGTAGTTACTGCTAGCTGTATATTTGACATATATGCTAAACGACACCTTTCTACTGTCGTTTTAAACCTTTTTTAACAGTAACTTACTATGTGCTCTATTTCAGCACTGAAAACTGTTGAAAAACAGCTTAAAACGACAGTTTATTTCTCTGTGTGTAGTATAAGTAATTATGAAGATAGCAAGCAATTAAGTTTTATCACACAAATTCCAAATACTTCAGCTTTCAAGAAAAATCTAAACGAAAAAGAAATGCAAATTGGTGGTATTTATGAAAGTTCAGTAGTTTTTTATCGTCACTTTAATATATGAAAGTTGTGAAATACGTATCAAATGTTCCTACTACAGCAATTATGAAAACCGCACATTAAATATCTATTGCTTTGAATTTAAAGAGGAATCAAATAATAATGAAAGTAGAGAAGCTTTATACGAACGATAAAACCAACAATCATTAATGTCAATTCATATTATCAAAATCTACACATGAAGGTGCAGTACACTCAGAAGAAAATGTCCCATTAAGTACTTAATTTTTTTTTTTTTTTACTTTGTTTTGATTTTGCCAGAACCCGCTTGCGTCATTGGACATTTTTTTGGACAAATAGGTTCCATTCGGATTTGGCCAGAATCCGCTTGCGTTATTGATTTTATTATTGATTTTATTGTTCATGTATTAATAGTTTTTTCTTTTTAAATCAAAAGTTTTCTAATTAATACAATAGTATTTGAAAAATTCAGTACCATAAATTTAAATATTTCAATATTATTATTTTAAATAGAATAAATACTGTTGTTTTAGTGGTTTCCTCCTATAATAATAAACGTGGTATAAAAACTTAAAAACGAATACAGACATGTTCGTTTTGTACGTCATTCTGCGTGTTTACTCTAAATGGGCGCATGTATTTTTTTTGCAATAATCCACATTATTAAACGCGACATTGGTAAGGACTCAATGTATTTAATGTAAATAAATTATATTTATATTATTATTTATTACAGAAAATACAAATTTCCTTCGAACTTCTATTATGGCAACGAACTCAAAAGTAGCTGCAGACTCAAGTACTAAAATCAATTATTGGAAACCAAAGCTAACATTAAATATGTTATAACCTTTTGCAACGAGCAGTGTCTTTTTATGTGTGTGTGTTGTAAAAGTGAATATCAATTTCGACATTTAAATAAAATAATATATACAATAAATTAACTAAAATACATTTTTGTTTTAATAAATTATTAGGAAAATGTAATTCGACTACACCATAAAATTAATAATACGTATCAATAAATTTGTATAGGTCTTTCTTATTGTAATTAAAATATCACATTATAAAATGTATGGTACAACCACACATTGTATTAACAGTTTCAATATGACTGAACTAATGGGACGCATCCATTGACCAATTTTAATGGTAAAAATTATTATATTTCTATTGAAATACTATTAATTTACCATGATTTTTTTTCTGGGTGTAGGTTAAAAAAATGAACAACACAAACTTTACTCATATAAATAGTTTCAACATTTTGGAAAAATGTATTAGTAACAAATTAAAAGTAACCACTTTACAAGTAAAAAAAGTAAAAATAATAAAATTAATATGGATGTATTTTGGGATGTTGATAAGAATATGGATTTTTTAATGATCTTCAGACATATTACGAAAATTTGGACAAGTGTTAGAGGCAGAGACGGGACTTTGTAATTGAGAATTGATTTTGAATTGAATTGAGCAAAACAAATTCTATTTCAAAAATAAAAAATTAGAATTGAAGCAAAGTAATTCACTTCAAAAAAAAATATAATTAAATTTGAAATTTTATTTCAATTCAAATTTGTTTTGAAATAAATTGAACAAAGTATTTCAAATTAAAAAAATTTGAATTATAAATACTCAATTCAACTTATTGCTTAGAAATACTCAATGCCATCAAAAAATTTATGAATTGAATTGATTTGAATTGAATTTATTTGAATTAATTTGAGTTTTAGCAGAGCTCCCTGCAGTAAAAGTTCAAGTGGTGATAATTTCCATGTGAAATTCGCACTCCGATGCATCATTGGACATTTTTGGTTGAAATTGTTCCAATGTACACATCCTGATGCGTCATTGGAAGTTTTTGGGTGCATCTGTTCAAATGGACAGAGATTACATTCAAGTCATTGGAATTTTATGTGCGTCTGTTCCAATGGGCATAGATTCACAGCCAAATGCGTCATTGAAACATTTGTGGATGAATCTGTTCCAGTGGGATTACAGAAGCACACAAGTGCGTCATTGGAACTTTTTTGGATGGATCTGTTCCATTGAGATTACAGAAGCACACAAGTCCGTAATTGGAACTTTTTTGGATGAATCTGTTCCAGTGAGATTACAGAAGTACCCAAGTGCGTCATTGGAACTTTTTTGGATTTGTTCCATTGAGATTACACAACCACCCAAGTGCGTAAATGGAACTATTTTGGATGAATCTGTTCCATTGGGATTTGGTCAGAACCCAACTGCGTCATTGAGCATTTTTTTTGGACAAATTGGTTCCATTGGGATTTGGCCAGAACCCAACTGCGTCATTGGACATTTTTTTTTTTTGGACAAATTGGTTCCATTGGGATTTTTCCAGAACCCGCTTTCGTCATTGGACATTTTTTTGGACAAATAGGTTCCATTCGGATTTGGCCAGAATCCGCTTGCGTTATTGGACATTTTTTTGGAACAATTGGACGCACTGCCTAAATCTCAATGGAACCATTTTCTTCAAAAAAAAAGTCCAATGACGCAGTTGGGTTCTGGCCAATTCCCAATGGAACTAATTTGTCCAAAAAAATGGCCAATGACGCAGTTGGGTTCTGGCCAAATCCCAATGGAACCTATTTGTCCAAAAAAATTCCCAATGACGCAGTTGGGTTCTGGCAAAATCCCAATGGAACCTATTTGTCCAAAAAAATTCCCAATGACGCAGTTGGGTTCTGGCAAAATCCCAATGGAACCATTTTCTTAAAAAAAAAGTCCGATGACGCAGTTGGGTTCTGGCCAAATCCCAATGGAACCAATTTGTCTAAAAAAATGTCCAATGACGCACTTGGGTTCTGGCCAAATCCCAATGGAACCAATGTTCCAAAAAAAAGTTCAATGACGCAGTGGGTTTTGGCCAAAAGAATTTGTGCTAATTGGTATATATTCAACCAAAAACTTCGAATAATCCACCTAGATGCGAATCTGTGCCCCTTAAAACAGATTCAAATATGCTGGCCCCGGGTGCAACAGATTTACCGAAAAATATCCCATGATGCATCTGGATGCAATTCTGTGCCATTGAAATACATTCAAATGTGGTGCGTGCCACTTCAATATCAATGCTTTTGTATTTTAAATAGAATTGATCAATTCCAATTCATGTTTGTTGAATTGAAATTGATCAATGCCAATTTCAAAAATTTGAATTGAATTGAATAAAAGTATTTCACTTCAAATTTTTTTGAATTGGAATTTGTTTACTCAATTCAAATGAAATATTTTTCGAATTGAAATACTTTTTTCAAATGCCATTTAAATAAATAGAAATGAAATTATTTGAAAGCAATTTCAATTCATGAACAAATTTAATTTGAAAAATAATGAATTAGTCCCGTCTCTGGTTAGACGACACACAAAATGATATTAGTAAGAATGAAGAAGAGCAGCAAGATCATCAACTACAACCTCAACAACAACAACAGCAAAATGAACATTATTTCAGGAGTGACTTCAACAAAATGTTTGAGGAAACTCATGATGATGAAAAACCAATTGATAATATCAAGGAACCTGTAAATTTATTTAAATATTTTACATTTGAAATAAAAACAAACATATAAAATTTATTAAAATTATTTTTTTATTTTATTGGTTTTCATCAATGTTATAAAATTTAAAATCATATTTTTTGCTGTTTCCCATCATCCGCTTTTCGAGTGTGAACGTTCCTCTACACATTGCCTCCAGGGTTAGTCTTTTAATGCGTTGTAACATTGTGTTAGAAATACCACAACATATCTCGAATTATCAAAAACCGCGAAGACAATTTATTATGTTCCCAAACATCGAAAAAACAAGTATTTTAAAAACAATTGTGTGGTGACCACATCAAGACGATACTATTTAAAAATAAAATATTATATAATTGTTTTTGATATTATAAAGAAAAAAACCACTGAAGATAATTTGTTAAGCATTGAAAAACAAAACATTTTTAAACAATGTTCACGATACTAAACGGACGGACAGAGATAAGTCAAAACCACAAAAAAATAACGAACAGACGGACGGACAGAGAGAGATTGAGGAGTGCACTGATGGACGGCGGGAGGGATGAGGGGACCATTTATTTTCAACGAACCATTATTTTCCCACGAAAAACCACAAAATCGCACGACGCACGCGTCAAAAGCATTATTTTCCCACGAAAAACCACAAAATCGCACGACACACGCGCCAAAACCATACGCACACAACGCACGCGCCAAACCACACGAGGCTGCCGACTGCGCTACCCAGAACATACATATTATATCTACTGGCCATTTATGTAAGTAAGTAATTTAATGAACACATTTGCATATTAAAACGTTTTTATTAGATTGCTTTCTTGTCTGTCTGTTCGGCAGAAATTTTGTAATTGATTTTTTACTATGAGCCTTAGACTTGAGATTTTAAATATTGCCTCGAACTGGGTGACAATGCAATATTATCGTTTTCTTTCCATCTGGTTCATAATGGTTTTATCGCGATGGTTCCATATTAAACACACTTTGAAAAATGAATATTTTTAATTTTAATAATATTAGGCCTTTCGTATATTGCAGACTTCGGAATTGGGCGCTCGCAAATAGAGTGCGCTCGTACGTATTTGTGACATTAACAATGTTTCAGTGTCCATGTGTTCAAGTCGCGCAGCAGTCGTTAACTCGCTGCTGTTAAGTGAGAAACACGAACTAGCTGATCTTCAATCGCCCAACTGAGCTGAGCATGTAGCATTGTACTCGCTGTTCAAGCTTCTATTAAATAAGCGCTTGAAATGTACAGCGCTCCTACATTCCGAGCGGCTTGGAGTTGCTTGCTTTTAAATTATTTCGTTTGCAACAGTTCTTTTGTTGTTATTTGCGCTTATTATTGTTTATTTTTTAATGTATTACTAAATATAGAATATTAAATATGCATTTAAAGCAAATTTACAAAAAGAGCGAGCCAACCGAGCGGCCGAAATGTTGTGGTGCTCAGAGTAGCGCGCTAGCGCAACAGCTCGAAGCTCTGTAGACCGTGTAGTTGTGTTTGTTTGCGGCTCAACATAAATTGAGTTCTGCGAAATAAAAGCGTTCGAAGGTCAAAGCGAGTTTATAAGGTTAATTTTTAGTATGATTTTAAATGAAACGTGATAAAATCTATTGGATCCTTAACGATTACATTTGAAACGTTTTATATTAAAAAAATATTTTTATTTCATATTTTTAAAATTTTGTACCCCCAAAGCCCTCCTTTAAAGTTCCAATTGTACCCCGAATATTTGTACGTCAATGCAGCAAATTGATTAGTCGGCGCAGTTTCAGCAATTATATTTGCTAAAACTACGCTGACTAAACTATTTGCTGAATTGACGTGCAAATATTAATATGAGCAAACGGAATTGCTTATATAACGAAGAATAGCAAATGTTTTCATTAAATTAGTGAATTTCATTGCTGACTAATGAATGAAATTAATATTGGTTGCTATATTTACGTCGATTATTTTTTCTGTGTGTGTTCTCGGGCATCGAACCAAGCCCACCCCTCATTCGGCTCTAACAAAACCACGCATTACAGAGAAAAATCGTTGTTTAGTCGCACGATACGTTATTGGAACAATCTCCCTGCATCTGATTTTTCCAACATTTTCGACATATTCCTGTGCTCGCATGCATTGTCTAGGCCCTTCGCTATGTTTAATTGATTAACACCACTTTTCTGATATTTATATTTCAAAGCTGAGCTCTGAAACCACACCAACTGGAAATCTGAAGTTTGCCGATATCTTAATTTTATGTTGTATTTCCATACTTTCAAATTCTGAAATTATGCTGCCAAAATTTGATTTTTTTCGATTGATTTGATACGGAAAGACTCATATACAAAATTAAGATGATATTTACGAGATCATTAAAAAACAAACTTCTTATATTAAATATTCAAGAGCTGAGTTTGGAAATAAGTTTGAAAAAACGTATTAAAAAAAACGTTTTTTTTTTTTAATAGATAGAGACACCTTCCCTATAAAGGGCTCAGACAGGTAAAAATCGTGGTTCTTAAAACTTGTCAATTCAGGCGACCCGTGACTTGACGTCAGACGACCCGAAAAGTACTTGCATATCCTAATGTGGAACGGGTTTGCTTATCGGTGCAAACAACCGTGTATTCATTATTAGAAGGTTTTTTCTATGTACTCTTTTGGAAGAGAGCCAACATCTAATTGACTGAAGCCGAGGTCATGGCTAAGTTCAAATTGAAAACACAACACAGGCAATGATCATACGGACCGTTTCGGATACAGCCAAGTATTCTCATCAGTGATATTTGTGTGATGACGTATTGATAACAACAAATAATTCGTATATACGAATTTTAGAATTTCTCAAAACAACAAATATGTTTTCAACGCGAATTGAACTTCCGCTTGTAAGAACCATGCTTCTTGAGACGAATCCCAAAATTGCGGTAACTTGACAAAATTCGGATATACATTTATGGAGGGATCGATAGGTAAGTCGGTTTGCTGCATGTTCGATGTTTGTGTATGCTGTTGGACTGGTGATGTTTGTGTTGATGATTGTGGTAAGTTATTAGAGTTCGTTTCGGTGAATAAACGTGTGAGAACCATAATGTACTTTTATAAATTAATAAAATTAATAAAAAAAAATTGAATTATGAAATAAATTATGAGAATAAGAAAAAAAATTAAGGTAACTGGAAGGAGGGATTTACAATAGTGAATAATATTTACAAGGAATAATAGTAATTGTGTAATTTAATAACTAAAAACTAATTAAATAACTTAGCTGGATATCCTTAAATGACGTAGATATAAATCGTGGATGCAAATGTTATCTAATAGTTGACTTGACCAGAATTCTGGATGCTTGAGAATTCAGGGACTGCGGCTCCGATTAGTGAGTTTCCTTATATCAGGATTTTTCTATGTTTAATAATTTGTTGTAGCAGGACCAATATAAAATTGATTGGTGGTAGCAGCATAACAGTTCCCAGGAAAGTAGTCACGTTTGTGTAAAATAAAACAAATATATTTTAAAAATCGTTATAAGCAAAACGTGATAAAACAGATCAAGTTAAAATTTATTTTTTGAATGAAAATTATTTGTACATTTTGAAAACTATTGAAAATGAAAAAGTACAAAACTTTTTTTGAAAACCAAATACAAAGTTGTTTAAGTTGAAAAGTAGATAAACTGTGATACTACATATACCAACATGGCAGGTATTATATCGTCCGGTCCTGCGGTATTGTAGGGCTTGAACGATTTAATAGCCCATGTTATCATTCTATCTGTTAACATACTGTCTACGTCGGTGCCGATTTCATTGTGATTCAGTGCCAAGAGTCTTTTGTGAATCGGCTCCGAGATATATGTAGGAGTCGTGTCGTCAGGGTCTCTACAGCCTGGGAAGTGAACATACATTAGGAGTGCAAGAGATTCTTGACTTGATTCGGTCTAGGTACTGTCTGGTCGTCTGATGTAACTGGGTATTACAGGGTCCTTGGAAAGAACTCTATAGTCTAGCTGCATCATTGGCCTTTTCAATATCTTCACAGAATGTTTTTCATGAGCTGAATTTAGCGTCTCTTATGGATTTCGTATAGATATTTAGTTCTGACCTATACTTGGTCCAGTCAATATCAAGCTTACTTTTCCTGGCCTTGTTATGTAGTTTTCTAATCTCTGTTCTCTGCTTTTTAAGTTCACTCGTCCACCAAGAATTTTTGGTAGTTTTGTGACGGCGAGAGATTGGGCAAAACTTTAAGAAGGCTTTGTTCATTTTCTTCGTGATCATGTCTACCGCGGAGTCTATGGATATACCGTCAGGAAAAGAAGTTTCGCATGTGTGCGGCACGTTTTCTGATATCCACTCTGAATATTTTGACCACTTTGTTTTTGCAGGATTCCTAAAAGGTTTTATCATACTATGTTTGAAGTTAATGTTGAAAAGTATTCTAAAATGGTCCGAAATGGAGTTTTTAGAAGACACTAAAAAGTCTTCGACCTCAATCAGTTCAGTGTTATTAATTAAAGTCAGGTCAAGGATTTCTTCTCTTACTCTATTTTGAAAAGTGGGGTGATCTCCCCAGTTGCACAAGATAAAGTCCGAGGGTATAAGAAATTCAAAGATTGACTCACCTCGTTCGTTTATATCCTTACTACCCCACTGACTGTGATTTGCGTTGGCGTCACAGCCGATCACCAGTGGCAGGTTCCGTGTGTTCGCATAGTCTGCAAGTTCTCGGAGAGGGGTCTTCTTCGTCATATGGCATATAGGCTGAACTGAGAATTGTCGTTTTCTCGTTGTTTTCAAACTGTATTGTCACTGTGTCATCATTACTGTAATTGTGTAGGAAGAAAGCATTTAGTGTTTTCCTAGCTAGAATACAGCATCTTATCTTACCTCCATTTGTAGAGTGAAACAGATTGTATTGTTTCGATCTTAGCCCTTGTACCTGGTTATGTGCTATCCACGGTTCTTGGACTAAGACCACGTCTATATCATCTTCAGTTAAAAGGAGCTATAGGTCGTCTGTTGCGGCTTTGCAGTGCTGCAAATTAATTTGCAATACCTGCAACTGGTACGACTTTTTCCCCTTTTCATCGTCATCCTTCTCGGTCCACGCCCTCACTTACTCAAGCCCGAACTTCAGCATTCCGTCTCTTTCATCGAGCAGCCGCGCTGAATGCATATCAGCAACGAAGAGAAACACCTTCCCTCCGTTGTTTTGGCTTTGCCGAGCGTTGAGCAGCGTCCAACCGCCTATCGGAACGTCCCTGTTTTGGGCCGCCAACAGTTTGATTATGGATCCATCCTCATGTTTTGCAGGAGGAGGAATCCATAGCCTATACTGAAGGCAAAGTGGTAGCGCGGATCTGGAGATCACTTTCAGTTTTTACCCCTTCCAAAGATTACCAATTTTGGCGATGGAACTGGTCAAAAATTCCAGTGATCCCTGTGAGCCGCATGCTACGACTTTAACCCCTTTGCGCCGTCGAAATTGTAGTCTCCCAGAATATCGGCTTCGACGCGCACTATCATCTCTTTGAGGACTTCATTCTCTACAAGCAGCCATCTTTCCGAATTGATCTTGCCATCAGGATCCGATTCGTCAATGATGGCCCCTTGTAGATCCGCTGGAGTGGTCTCGAAACTGGTGAACTTTTTGGTCCGTTTCGGGGTTTTCTCCTTGCGTTATTCCTCCGACCTTGCCTCTTGGCTGACAGCCCCGAGGTTCCGGCCCTATCACCTACTGAGATTTTGCTGTCCAAAACCTCGTGGGATTTGAGTCCCGATTTGGATTTGGAAGTATCCTCCCTTTTCCCCGAAGCCTTTCCCTTGTTCGCCTTTTTAGGGGAAAGTAGGGGTGGTTTTTCTGGGGCGCAGGTGCTTGAAGCAGCAAGTGTGGGAGCTTTGCTGAGCTCCCTCCGTTCGTAGCTTTTCACCACCTGCTTGTGCTTCTTTTTGAATGTCTCGATCTGTGAGGCTTGCCTGATCCCTAGCACTCAGTTTTTTGAGGTACCTCAATGACCCCTTGTACCTCCGGCGTTTGTTATCCGTCGCAGGTGTAGGTACAGCGATGACCGTCGTGTCGTTATCATCAGAATCCGCTAGCAACTCTTCTTCCGTGTCCGGGCCTGCGATGACCTCCTCTTCCTCACTGTCAATGTGCAGGGTACCGAAGAACGGAAGGGCTTTCAACATCGTCTCTGCGATAACATCGTCGGTCATCATGGGTGTATCGCCTCCATTGTTGTCAGGTGGGGCGATACCAGTTTGCCTGACTAGACCAGGTCTTTCGGTCTTTTCGTTTGTTTGTTGTTGTCATTCATTTTAGGTCCCACGAGTTGTGGAGTACCACCCGCACAGAGATCCGCTATATACGGGTGGGGCTAGCTAAATTTGAAGGTCGCCAGATATCCGATAACTCCGCTAGCGACAGTGCAAGTTTTTAAACCGGGCCCACTGCCAGGTTAGATTCTCAGCACGGGTACATTAATCCAGCCCAGGGGATAGTGGAGTTGGAAGGGAAAGTTAGGATGAGGAAAGGAGGGATGAGAACCCCTCAGACCTATAGTCAGAGAGCATGAGATGGGAGTTGAACCATTAATGGGCGTCAACTGACATTCATTCTTCCTGACCTTGGCTAACTCCATCCTTTAATAGGGCACTGGAGAGGTTATTTACAGTTGGTACCCACGTGGAAGGTTTGGAATGAGGATTTTTGCCATCCTGTCCGCCTCGTGGTTGACTTTTAGTTCTCGAAAAGATATCTAACAAGTTATGTTTAAGTCAAATATTAAAAGGCATCATCAGAAAGTTGTCCTCTAGACAGCCGATAAGATAGCTTAAATACAACTTTTAGTTAACCCTTTTAACTTCCAATACACATGTAAAATATGACAAGAAATTACACGGTGCACAAATTACGCTAACACCAAACGGTATGACTCAGCAGAAAAAAAAAAACGAATGCCAACTTTGAAGTATGAAGTTCAGAGGTACCACTATGTGGGTATTATCCCGATTTGTTTACTTTAAAAAGTTACCTTTCTGATATATCTATACTATGCTTAATACATAACTTTTGTAAGAACATTTAGGTTCCCTAAAAAACGATAGTCGCAAATATAACATTTCGTATTTTGTACTAGTTGGGGAGACTCACAGAAGATACAATGTAAATCGGGCATTATGTTAGGGCGGAATAAGTGTTCCTAATTATGGCCTACGGGCGGAATAATGAATTTTTAATACATTTTTTATAATGTAATTTTTAATAATATAATGTTTAGAAAATTAATAATTACGATTTTGAATATACTGAAAAAATAAGGAAGATTTAGTATTCCTAATACCGCCCTAAACATTTTGGAACCGAAATCTCTTTTCTTTTAATTTATAAATATTTATGCCTAAAATTAAAAAAATATATAAAATTATATATTTCTTAAATCTATTTTAGATTATACATTGCGAATAATTTATAACAAATTGCAATTTTATTTAATAGCAATAGTATTTTTGTATCAATACAAATTAAGTTATTTTCAGCTCTAAATAAATAGGGCGGAATTAGGAATGGACATTTTTTGCATTTTTATTTATTCCGCCCTAAGGTATTTTTTATTATTATATACCGATATCAATATATATTTTTTATTAGAACTTTAATTAACAGTAAGCCAAAGTGAAAATAAAAACCAGTTGGGAAGGTTAGATCACATGGGAAATTTTAAATTTGGTGTTATTATGATAGTTAGTATTATCAAAATTATAGTCGGTCTAAGCCGACTATAAATACCCGACACATATGTGTGGTTACCATTCAAAGTGGTATATTGGTCACCAGGGTATACGAATCCTGAAAATAATTACAAACTTTCAATCGCCGAAGAATTTCCATTCATTTGATACCCATATTTACAAATGGGTAGGTGTACCGAATTTCGATTATTTTTTTGGAACCACAAGTCGTATCGGCGGAAAACATTATTTTCATGTATTTGAGCATGATTTCAATATATATTTGACCTGTAGATGTAAATTTAATATGAGGTATTTTTGAATATAAATGGTCAGATCACAGGTCACAATGGCCCGATCTCGCACATACAGCGTAGGTATATAAGTAATCTAAATTATAAGTTTCATTTATCTAACTCTTCAATTGTTTAAGTAGTAGGGATTTCGACAGACAGACAGACGGACAGACAGACATACTGACATCGACTCAGTAGGTCATGCTGATCAAGAATATATATACTTTTCCATACCGGAGATGCTTCCTTCTGTGTGTTACAAACGGCGTACCAAACTGAATATACCCTTTCACTCTTAGTGTAAAAAAAACTTTTGTAATAAAAAACGTTATATACAAAAAAGTACGTACGTATTTAATTTCTAATTAAATATATTAAATTTATATTGATTAAAACGTATTTAAAGGGAATATAATTCCATAAAAACTATTCAATTCAAATTTAATTAAAAAAATATTATATTTAAATAAAACGACAACGTGTGCCTTATCAAAAAGTATTTAAAGTTATTACTTTTCATTTATTTTTATTAATGTTGCCAAGATATACCTAAGATCAAAATTAAGAAAAAAAATCGATTTAAATAACTGGAACTTAAATATCCGATGGAATAGCTGATACATCAGTATTTTACTTTATTTATGGATTTTAATGTTTACCATAAATATGCCAGGTATAAACATATATTTATTTGATAAGTTTGTTTAAATAAGTTAATTAGTTTTGGTAGTTAGTTTGGACTATATTCTGGATAACCATTAATAATTTTCTTATATTTTTTTATTCATGCATACGCCCTGCCCTATTCTGCATTAAATAAATAAAATAATTTTTAATATTTATTAATATTTTTCAAAATTTATTATTTTATAACTAAAATGTATATTATGTACAATTTATTCAAAAATAAAAATATATGTTTAAAGCTTAAAAATACACACATGAAGTTTTTTTTACTTTCAGAAACTTAAATGATTTAATTAACTGCATTCATTAAAATAGGGCGGAATTAGGAAAATTTTAACTTTTTGTAAAGTTATTTATAAATTATAAAAACTATATTTCTATTAAAGTTGTTCTATTTCAAAATAGTAAAGAATAGCACAGTCTTCCAACAAAAATAAAAAAAATCATGAAATCTTCGTAAATTTAAGCTGTAAAAATACGCAAATGCTGAAAAATCCTTCATAGGGCGGAATTAGGGTGTTTTACCTTATACAAATGTGATTGTTGGACCATTTTATCTAACTTTGATCCACTGATGGCAGTGGTCGGGAAAAATAATGGTCAATGCATATCTCGATACACTTAATCAGCTTCCGAAATATCATTGAGAGGGTGAGTTTCAACCCTTTGTCGATTTGGTGTGAAATAGCTATTTTACAGGTTTCTAAACATGCCCTTGTAAAACTATTCTAACATGGTATTTTAACTGATGTTCTTATGTCGTTAGATAGATATTATATGCACAAATATTTTTATTATTTTTTATAAATGAAAAATATATGAGTTTGACAGCACCATCTCAGAAATCGATGAGATTTGATAGAATGATGATATAACACAACAAAAATATCTTGGTTTTTAGCTTCCCAGATGGCGTGGTTTTAGTGATTTGGTGCTTTAAATTTTGGAAAAACTGTAAAATATTCAGAAAATTGGTGCTTATTGATTGAACGTAACTTAAACAATAGTAAAGCGAATTAAAATACTAAGGTATCTTTTTAAAACTAATAAAATTGTCAAAAAGAGGAAATATAAGTTCTATTCCATGTTGATTTAGTAGTCGTCAGTTTTGAACAATTTATATTTCAAAAAGACATATCTCAAAAAGTTACTTAAAAAAAAATGATATGTTGAATGTTGATATTTTATCTATTATTTAAGATCTTCATTATAAAAGTATTGTACAAAAAAAAAATGTGTATGAAAACAAAAATTGTTTGTGGTGCCCGGTGTAGCGAGCTAGCGCAACTGCTCAAGGATCTACACGTTTGTGTTTGCATATTTCATTGTGTTTGCATTGTATTTGCATGTTTTAATACAAAATTGTTAACTTAGTACAAAACTTTTATTCATAAAGCAACACTGTTCCATTTAAAAAATTGATTTATTAACGAAAAATGTAAATTGTATATATCTAATGTGATTAAAAAACTAGACATTCTTCACCATAATCGAAATAAAATAAAATGATAAATACACGGTGGTTGTTTGCACCGATAAGCAGACATGTTCCACATATGCAATGTTATTCTAGTGCTTCCTATGAAAGTTGTTATACTAACAACAAGCATAGGCCTGAAATATGAATCATTGCGAAAAGATGAACACGAATTAATAGCAACAACATTGAAAGCAAAACCGATGCGTTACTCAAATACATTCGTTCTATCGAACTTCGGCATCATTCGTCGTTGTTGCAACACAGTCTGTTCTAAAAATAAAACAGACAAAACTGCAAATTAGACGAGTGACGGTTGTGTGGTTCTGTAGCCAAACACCTAGCGTGCTTGTCTATCAACTCCCTCCGTTCTGACGACATGAGTTCAAATCCCAATCACGCCTTGTTCATATATACGAAACATTTGATGTTATCACAACGTCATCACACAAAGATCACTGATGAGGATACTTGGCTGTATTAGAAACGGTTCGTATGATCATTGCCTGTGTTGTGTTTTCAATTTGTTGTTGTTTCTTCAAAAACATTCAATAGAACTTAGCCATGACCTGGGATTCAGTCAATTAGATGTCGGCTCTCTTCTAAAAGAGTACATCGAAAAAAAACCTTCTAAAAAAAGTTTACATTCTTTTCGATTGTTCATGTAAATTAAGCTGCAAAATACAATTTTTTGTGAAGGAACGGAGTAATAATAATAATAGTTTGGCGCTACAGTCCTGTATAGAATTTCGGCCGAGAAACGGAGTAAACTATTAAAAAATAATAATAATAATTAATAAATAAAATAATACATGAGTTCCGGCACTTCACCAAAGCTATTGCAGCACATGGACCAGCGCTTCGCAAAACAGTGTAGGCAGTTTAAGGGATTTCCCCCAGATGTACGGGTTTTCTTAAGACTTCGAAATTGGGCACTCGCAAATATAGCGTATGTATTAATGGCATAAACAACGTTTCAGTGTCCATGTGCTCCAGTCGCGCAACAGTCGTTAACTCGCTGATGTTAAGTGAGAAACACAAACTAGCAGAACTTCAATCGTCCATCCGAGCTGAGCATGTAGCATTTAATTCGCTGCTCGAGCTTCTGTTAAATGAAGCGCTCGAAATGTTCAGCGTTCCTACATTCCCAGCGGCTTGGAGTTCTTGCTTTTTCGTTTGCAACAGCTCTTTTGTTGTTATTTGCGTTTATTATTGTTTATTATTTAATTTTATGCATGTATCACTAAATATAGAACATTATATATGCATTTAAAGCAAATTTAGAAAAAGAGCGATCCAACCGAGCGGTCGAAATGTTCTGGTGGTCGGAGTAGCGCGCTAGCGTAACAGCTTGAATCTCTGTCGTTGCGTTTCTTTGCGGCTCAACATAAATTGAGTTCGGCGCTTGAAGGTCAAAGCGAGCGCGCTGTTGTCTGCGATGCGTAGTTTGTTTACAGTTCCGAATAAATATGCTGTCAATCGTTTGTTGTTGAGAGGTAGTTTTCAGCTTTTTTACGTGCTCTTGAGCGAGCTTTCCGAAGCCTAATTTCTTTGATGACGGAAAAAAATATAGGGGTAGAAAATGTATAGGGGATTTTTACGTTTTGTTTTTTAATATTATTTATTTTTATTAAATGAATTTATTAATATTTAATCATGAAAACACTACACATATATTTGTGTTTTCAAAAGTTAAACGAAATGTGTGATCAAAATAGTGAATTTAAATTTATTATATATGAAATAAAATTGTGGGACATTATCACTCATTTTTAATTCATCAGATTTAGGTTGCGAAATGTTACAAATGTTTAAATTTTTGCAAATATAAAAGTTGACAATAATGAATAGTTTATACTTGACGTACGCAATGTTTATAAAATATTTGACATTGATTAAAATTAAAATAAAAAAATATTTTTTTTGTAAAAAGACTCATTTCTAGGGGGATTTCAGCGATTTGCTGATAAAATTTGCTGATCTAATGCGTGATCTTGGTGAAGTCACAAACGTATCGTGCGACTGAAGAACGAATTCTCTCTGTAATGCGTGGTTCTGTTGGGAACCGTGTGGTCTACGAAGGGGTGGGCTTGATTCGATGCCCTAGTAGAACGAGAAAACACACGACCTGGTGGAATCAGGGCATGTATTTCCCTCGAACACTTACCATTGTAATACCTATAAAACAGGCTTACACACCCTACGGTCCTTCGGTGCTCAAGAGAACCAATAGAGAATGAAATATTTTCATCCCCTATTAAATATATTGCACATTGTTGGATTCGATCCAGGAACTCCAAAGAAGATTTTAAAGCCCCTGGAATGTTGTTCTGAGAAAACACCATCCATCGCAACTCGTATGGAACGACCCTGGAGAAAACTCGATATCCATCGAGTAAAAGAATTACCGACACCATATGCAATTAGTTTTGATACGAGGGCTTCATGCCACATTCGATCCAAATTCTTGGAAATATCAAGAGTAACAACTTTACTCTCCCCGAAAAGGTGAATACAATTACTCCACTTTTCGAGGACCGCCATCAAGTCACCTGTGAGTCTGGTCCTACGGAAACCATATTGCTAAGTAATTCGTTTCGCTCCAGACAGTTCACAAGATGGAAGTTTTTGTGGCATTCTGCCTTCGTAACGATTTGTTCTTCGAATAGAATTGACTTTCCTACAGCATTGACATTCGAATCGCGATACATAGTAACACCCCAGAATGCGTACTCACACGCACGTCGTGCAAGACCGGAACAGCTGCGGATGGTAACACAGGCACCAAACGTGCGAACGGTTTAACGGGGGTGCGGATAAGAAGGGCATTACCAGCGGTAGTGCTGTAACACCAGCATATTTTTTTGTTGTGACTGCGGCCGGCGTAACCCGCGCACAACAGATTGTTGCAGGAGTAGGTCTGTGAACTGCCAGCGAACTCAGCAGCAGCGATGTGTGCAGGGTCCCCGGCCAGACCACATTCCTCGCATCAGGCAGAACCACTGAGTGAGGACCTCATGAGAAAACTGGACAGACAGTCGAACATCTGCCAACGGAGACAACGGTACGGATGGCGGATAGAACGAAAAGATTTATTGATAAATAGTTGTCAATTGACACACGACGGGGGGCAGCTAAATGTCGAATGATTTTCCTAGTCCATTCAGATGTTACCGATCATTTAATCTTGCGAATGGACTTTTTGATGCATGCATGGGCAACTTTGAGATGTGGTGGTGAATCGGTTACCATGCACGAGGTGGAGCAAGTAAGAGGTCCTACACAGAGAAAAATATCAATGACATACATGCTTAAATCAATCGTGTTTGGCGCCAAAGTTGTTTGTTGTGTTATTAATTACATACGTAATAAAAATATTTAATAATGAGTTTTGAAAAATTCAATATTGTGCATAGCAAAAATTACGTACGTAATGGAAATTTCCAATTATACAAAAACAATATATTAATTATGTACATCATTTTATTTATGTAATAATTTTAATAACAAAAAAATTTTGGGGATAGTCAAAGTTCTATTACATTTCTGCCGGCGTTCCATTTCTGCCGTTAAAAAGTACTAATCCCGGGATTTTCGGGATTGGCAAAAAATCACTATTTTGTAATAATACTGCAAACGACACGATATAAAATTATTTCCAGAGCTCTCAATACAAAACATGATATAAAATTGTTAAAATGTTTTTATATAAAAAGTGAGTTTAAATAAAAAAAAAATAGTATAAAACCAATGAATTTAATTTATCCCAATTTTGAAAAGCTAAAACCAAAGTCTTATATACGAGATAAATCAATGAGATTAAAAAATTATGTACTAGATACCAATAATAATTTTTTTAAAAATAAAAACTTTTAACCCAATTGTTATTTTACTGTGTAGACAAATTTTAATATATACAGAAATGCTAAAATTCAAATAAGTTTTTAAATACATATATGGAAATAAATTCGAAAATATTTAGACCATTTTTGAAATATTTTGTTTGTATTTAGGATATCATAATATAAATTGTTTATGGGGGTTTGAACATAGTCAAACTCACAACTGATATTACAACCTTTTTTTATCGGATGTTCTTTTTAATATTCGGTCCCTTTACCTAATTTGTGTTCTGTTTTTTTTTATAAACAAAATGCAACAAAATTATTATTAATTATTATTGCATACTACTTGTTTCTTTTTCGTACATTTTTGAGAATAAATCTGATAAAGACTATCTTGTGTATAAAACTCACAATATGTAATTTATTTTGTTTTTCGATGAAAAATAGTTAAAATAGCAAATTTCAAAATATAGAAACTACCAGAAGTTTAGTTATTTTTATCGTTAGTTTAGACAATATCTATTATCTTTAAACTAAGTTCCTGTTAATCATTACTGTGTTCCCGTGGCGTGTGATCTAGAGCCAAAGCTATATTTTCTACAAAAAAAAATAAAACACAAGAAACAACTAGAGCCATATCAAAAGCTAGTTCTACCCAGTTCAATCGAATGCTGTCAAGTTTTCTCAAAAATAGAACCGTTGTCGTTCCAGTTATTATATCTTAAATGCTTTAAAAATAACTGAAAGAGTCAAATTATGGTTTGAGTATGGAGTAAAACAAATATTTTTCAAAATTACTTGTATTTTGAACTAATTCCAGGATCCCGGGATTGAAAAGTGTTCAATCCCGAAATCCCGGGATTACGAAAACAGGTACAAATTGTATACCCTAATTGTTTATCATTAATATTTTGAATAATGTACATTGTATAAATTTACAACGATTATAATTGGAATATCCGTTGTTCAGTTTTCTCTGTGTAGAAGTGGTGCGCCTTTTGCGGTGGTAAAAGTCGAAACGCAGAAGAAAGCAAACAAATATTGGAGGGAGTGTCATCGCTGAACCTATCTATCAAGGAAGAAAAGAACAGATATAAATTGCAGAATTTTTAGAGGCAGAAATACGTCAATTTGATTCCATAAAAGAGGTGTCAAATATTGCATCGCACAGGACTGTAATGCGTGATGATATGCCGGAAAAGCAGCGCTACTATTCTAAAAATCCGGTAATGCAGGCTAGTATCAACAAAGAGGTGAACAAGTTAATAGAGATGGTGTGCATCGAGTCTTCTCACTTACAGAGAGCATTAGTACTTGTGAAGAAGACCGGGCAATGAAGATTGTGCATCGGTTGCCGGCAACTAACGCGTGGTAATTACCGTACCCACTCCTGCGGATACAACATATACTGGATCGGCTGCGAAATGCTAGATACGTAAGTAGTTTGGTTCTAAAAAATGATTACTGGCTGATATCAATGGCTGCCGGAAGCAAAAACTGCGGCGAGCTACCGCCCCACAGTGGGGCAGGTAGTACCAAAAGTTGACGAAAGCCTCAAATAGTGTTACTTTTTGAAAAATAAGTATGAGGATTGACTAATATTGTATGAAAATTTAATAATCAACATTAAGATCCATATTTTTCAAAGTGGGCGAGGTACCTCCCATACAACTGAAAGGATTAAATTAATATATGTTGGGAATTACGGGAGCTACAGTGATGCAATTTTATAGTAGAATGTTGTTCGTCCTAGAAATTTTTTCTTGATTGGACAAGTGGACGTGGTACCTCCCAGATATCCAAAAATTGTTGAAATTGTTAATATTAGTATAAATGGTCGGTAGCTGAAATGTAAATAACTCAGAAAATGCAAAAAAGGCAACATTTTCGTTAGTGTTTTGAAAAATGTAATATGTTTACTAAGTAACAATATACACAGTTTTGCCAGAGCGTGCCTGGAACGTTTTTGTTTTGATGAATTTCAAAAAAAAAAATAAAAAAAGAAGTATTTTTCTTTCTAAAGTAGAAACATTTTCTAAAACAGTAATAATGCACAATTACCAAAAAAAAAATGTTTTAAAAAATTGATCACAAATTTATTTGACAATATTTTTTCTTGCAGTTGTTGCGAAAAATTTTCTTTGTTTAAGAGAGTGTGGGGAAAAGTTGTATACATATGACATAAATTGAGTGATACCACATTTTTGGCAATTTAATTTACTATGCAATGAAAAATTTAGTGCCTGAAGTCGATTTGACTTTTGAGGTTTTCGCCAATTTTAGGTCCTGGCTGCCCCACTCTGCGCCGTCAGTTTGAAAAGCGCTTTTTGGGAGACAATCATTGCTCTAATGGAGTCCCTAACGTTTTAGTGACCGACAATGGCGCATAGCTTTGCAGCAGGCAATTCCAATGATATTTGGAGGAGTTAGAGGTACATCACCTGTTTACGGAGCCGTACACGCCACGGGAAAACCCGACCGACCAGGAAAATCGAAACGTGTAGAGAATTATCGCAGAACTTTCGGATGGAAAACTGGCCAAGAGGGATGAACTCCTGCCGGAAGTATCATTAGCAATAAACACATATGTTTTTGATACCACCGGATACAGCCTAGCACTTCTAACACAGGGTCATGACGCTCGGCACCGGCAGCAAACTGCAACCACCTGATGAGAGGTCAATACGTTTGCAAGAAGTTTTTCAGATCGTTAGGCGGAATCTGGAGACAAGACCAGACCAGGTACTATAACTTACGCAGAATAGAAAACCTGAGCTTGGGCAGTCGGTCCTGGTTAAAAAGAATCACTTGTCGAAGGCTTCGGAAAATGTCTGAGCCAAGTTGGCCAAGGTTCGATGGACTTTACAAAGTGGTGAGCGTGTTCAGGATGTTTCACGAAGCAGATTATAATCTCCCCGGAAGTAAAGAGGGAGTGTGAAAACTAAAATTTGGGCCTCACAAAATGCTTAAAAGCAAACATTTTATATTGCAATGATAAGGGACATTTTATGTTGCAATGATAACAGCGCAGTACACCAAGCAACAAGACCAACAGCTCACAGCTGCAGTGAACTGATAAACAAGTCCCCGTTATTTGTACGTGCGCCCAAAATGTGCGACAACCAAATACGAAGTCGCAAAATTTGAAGAACAACGGGATATTGTTCACTTCAAATTTTGCGACACAATTTATATAAATGAGAAACGGTAAGAGAAATCGATTTCTTTTGGAAACTCTCCGCATTTTTATGCGGATAGTTTCTTATCACATTTCCTAATAATTTATTAACACCGGTTTGAGTGTATATTTATGCGGACAGTTCTCAACCACTCCTAATAATTTATTAACACAGGCTTGAGTGCATATAGTTGCGGTAAGTCGTTCTCAACCTTTCCGAACAATTTATTAACACCGACTTAAGTGCATATTAATGCGGACAATCGTCATGCGGACAGCCGTTCCCAATCTTCTTTAAAATTTAAATGAACACCGACTCTAAGGCATGTTTTTGCGGACCGCTGTTCTCATCATTTCTTAAAATAACTCCTGCCCGACAGTATTTTCTTGTGAAAAATAAAATAATTAAATTATAAAATAACTGAATTGTAAATCATAAAAATTAAGCAAAAAAATAAAACAATATTTTATTTATTGTGTTTTGGTTTCGTTACGAACCCTGGACTCCGACGCATAAATAATTCGTTACAAGTCGAGATCTAAATGAGTTTTCAATGTCGAGTTTCAAAGTCATTTTTTTAACATTTACGGAAACGCAGTTTTCAAAATCTACAAAAATAACGCTAACCTATATAATTTCACAAATAATATTTTTTTTTCTATTTGTTTATCTTATTTTTAAAAATTAAAAATCCGGTATAAAACGAATACAGTTTATATCGGTTTTGGATGTCGGTTTATTTCCGATTTTCGAATAACGATTTCTGTTTTTAAAATAAAACGGTTTTAAACGGATATCGGTTTCGATTACGGTTTCTATCCTTGATTAAAATATATCCTTTCTTCTTTTTGCTTTGAAAATAATGGTCAACCTAAAAATTTTTATGTATAATAATTTGTATTCTAATTTTTTCTTTCAAGGTTGCATACAGATTTGTTACAATACCGATTTTTAAAGAATGTATTCTTTGCGTTATTTGCGGATCTGATCCATCTTATCTTGATTTAAATGCAGCAGCACAAGCTATATTTCGCAATGACTCTACAGTGATGCTGAATGCCAAGCAATATATACCCCGAAATATTCAAGAAGATATGGATTTTAAGAATAGCGTTATTGGGTAATATACATAAATTATTCTCGTTACCTAACCACTAACAATATTTAATTTTTTATAACGTATATTTATTTTTGAATAACTAAAATCATAAGATAATTATGATCAATGAGTGTCGTAGCCTTACCATGACGACCAAAGTAAGATTTGATTCGTTCTCACCAATCAATGAACCTGAATTTATAAATTCTCCTAGCTCTTTAATAAATATGTAAATAGAATCAATTTGATTTCGATAGAAATTAAAAAAAAAGTTCTGATTTTGTATAAAGCCCACTCATATTAATTAGTTGGCCATTATCACCCTGCACAGTGTTCCAGAATTCAAATTTAGGCTTTGGCTCGGAAATAAAATCTGATTTTATGAACGTAATTAGAAAAGAATCCTGACTATAATGAAATAATAAAAAGGGTGATTCTGACCTCTTTAATGTACCTGCGGGATGTCTAATGTTGACTACATTAAAAAAAATATATATAAAACTATAGCTACACACACAGAAAAAAAACTGTTGAAACCCGACAGTAAACAATTGTTACTTTATTTTGAACAAATCAACACTTTTAATTGTTGGGTTTTGTTCAAAACTGTTACATATATCCAATTTTAACGAAATCTTAATGAAAACTAAATGACGTTTAAAATTTGTCAAAATTAGAAAAACTCAAATTTCAATTAAAAGCGGAACGACAAACATTTTGCGATGGAGCAGAGCGTCACTAATGGGAATGTAGAGTGCATCATACTGTAGAAAGCACAAACTTAAAACCATTCCACAAAAATCATCATTGGTGTGGTTTCGGACGACACTCTGTCCCGGAAATGTTTAACATATTTGGTAATATTTTCAGACTGGAAATCAAGGGCGTTCATAACATCACGAAGCACACGAGCTACGCCTGTCCTCAGGCTGGCATGAACACCAGCATATTGACGCAGTAAGTCAATATGCCTCACGTCCGTAATTCGTTTCGGTTCGGCGAAAATCTGTGGTGGAGAACGCCCCGAAAAGATTCAAGGTTAGACGAATGCATTCGTTTCTTTAAGTACCCGGGTTTGTTTGTTTTTCGTTGTTTGAACCAGCGTTCGTTTGACCGTTAGTTTGTTTGTTTGCAGAAATCGAGCAAATGCACATTAACATTAAAATAATATTTTTTCGAACATGGGGTTTTTGCGCCAGTTCGCAAATCCTGCGTTCCATTAGAATTATAATGAAGTCTGCTGTCAATTTCCGAAAATAAAAAAAAGGAAGTGATGTACGTGGAGTGGAATATGAGCCCCCATTTGGGGCTCAAACTCCAAGCGAAAACTCAGCAAAAAATGTGTGGTAAAAATAATATTAAGTAATGTTATCTTTAAATAAAAATAGAACTGTCTGTAATTACCTTGTTTTTTTTGGCAATACTTGACTGCAACTAATTTTTAGGGGTTGAGATTTAGTGGTTTCTTTTAGATCTGAATGCCGTCTCAAAGACTGTCTACACGTTCATAGTATATATGGAAAAAATCACTCTATTTACGAACTATTCTTCGTATATACGAATCACACAATTTGAACGAAATTGATATAATAAACGCGTTTATAATTCTTATGAATTGCGTTCATTAAGGTATTCATATTCATTTTTTTGACGCAAAGCAGCGCAGTCTCCACGTCAAGTGCAATTCAGCCGAGCATAATGCCCGATTTACATTGTATCTTCTGTGAGTCTCACTGTATCTCCTAGGGTTGTATTTTTTTAAATTTTCATATACAAATAGTATTTTTTTGAAAAAATGCACCCCTAGGACATACAGCGAGACTCACAGAAGATACAATGTAAATCGGGCATAAAGGCGAAACTGAAAAATAAAACCCAGTCCACAAAAAGAAGCATAGAAAATACAACACAAAGTAGGTAGGTATTTGGGTATTTGTGTATGATCATATGTGTGACATGCAACTTTTGACCATTCTATAAATAAATATTTTTATTTTACTGATGCGTCATGCCGCATGATGCGCAGTGATTATGTTGACTACTCGTCGCGACGCGTTGATAGTCGATGATAGCAGATACAGTCCTTAGATTTTATTATTCGCATGTTATTTCGTACAAATAGACCGAATCGTTTTCTTTGTTGTTAACAACTCCAAAGAAACGTGCGCCGCAGGTACTTAACATCACGCAACAACAAACAGCAGTAATAGGCAGTAAAAGCAAGAGTAGATATAAAATGAATATAAGTAGTTAAAACAAAACTTTAAATAATACAAGAAAAGAGTTAGAAAGAGACGGAAGATCATTCAGCGCACTATGCAATGTGCGAGAAAGAGATGGAAGATCAGCACATTAAAACACATGAGTGCGAATGAGATGCCAATAGCATGCGTCATTCACGAAACGAGTAGAAGGTTCTCGAAACAAGTCGAAGCTTGTCGAACTGATGCCTGCAGTATATAAGGCCGTGCATCTGAGGCACTGTACTTCAGTTGTGATTGTAAAGTGGTCGAGTGCATCTCGTGTGATAAATGTCAAGTTAAATTGTGGACATGCAGCAGTTGTTGGAATTTGTTATTAGTAAAGTTGTTTATTAAAGTGAATTAATAAAGTTAATTGTTATAATTTAAACCAAACATAACAGTGTTTTTATTTTGTACACAATCCAGAGATACGAACTTGTAGAACAGTTTTCCGTAGACTGAATTTTCGTAACATTGGTGTCAGAAGTGGGATTGTGATACAAAATGGTTAAATTCGAACAACTTAAAGTCGACCAGCTAAAGAAGGAGCTGGCGATTCATAATCTTCCAACTGTAGGTACGAAAGTAGAGCTACAAAAGCGTCTAATGGAAGAATTAGAGACCCAAGGCATTGACCTCGCAGAGCACGAGTTTGAAGTGGAAGCTGCAACAGCGTCATCGTAAAGTGTGGACACGGAGCAAAAAGTACAGTCCCAAAGTTTTGATATGAGCCAGTTGCTCGGAGCAATACAACAACAGCTTCAAGAAAATTCCAGCAAAATGGAACAGAAGCTTCAAGAAAATTCCAATCAACTTAAAACAGAACTTCTAGAAAATTCAAAACAGATCCAAGAAAATTCGACCAGAATGGAACAAAAATTTCTAGAAAATTCGAAACAGCAACTAGAAAGTTCTAAACAACTGCAAACTGAAATTAAGTAGCAGATGCAGGAGCATTCTAAGCAGCTTTTGGAATTTTCTAACACACTCCATAGCAAATTGACGGAGCTAGAAACGCATGTAAATGACATGGAAGTGAACATTGATGAAAAAATTCAAAGATTAGAAAACGGTATAGACAAAGAAATCCAGGAAATAAAAAAAGATTTGCACGTGTTGCAGATATATGGACCTACACAGCATGTTTTTAGTGGTACGAGGCTTAAATCGCCGATTTACGATGGAACCACAGCGTTCAACATTTTCAAGCTGCAATTTGAGACCACGGCTGTAAGTAATCGGTGGAATAATGAGGACAGCGTAGCCGCACTTATCGTGGCGCTTAAAGGAGGAGCAGCCGAAGTTTTGCTGACAGTTCCAAAAAGTGACATAAATAGTTATTCAGCGGTCATGGGTGCATTGCAACGAAAATACGGCAGTGACCACATGGCACCTATTTACAGAATACAGCTGAAGTTCCGAAGGCAAAATAATTGCGAATCGCTGCAGGAATATGCTGCGGATGTTGAGAGACTTGCACATTTGGCGTATTCCGATTCAGCCTGTGATTTCTTGGAAATGTGCAAGATAAATGCATTCGTTTATGGCATACGGGATCCTGAGACAAAACGGGCAACAATGACTAACCCAAAGGTGACATTTATGGAAACGGTCACCACAGCGCTTACGCAGGAGATAGCGTCCACATTGTGCCGACCAGCGACGGAGACACGTGTACAAGATGAGGAGAGAAAAAATGTATGTCAAGGAGTAAGTAGATCCAAAGCCTGCGTTAAATCCGAACATTATGTAGCCAACGGAAACACACAATTGAAAGGTAAATGCTACAATTGCAGAAAATATGGGCATATGGCACGCGACTGTCGTGAAAAACGAAAATGTGTAATTGTGCAACCATCAAAGAGATACAGACCAGAAAATAGATCTAAGGATAGTCCGAATAACACCAGTTGCCATCTTGGAAATTCGGGCACTGTGTCGGCACGAGTGTGTAAAATGGAATCCAGAGAATGCTCGACGGAAGAAGAAAAGACGAACATAATTCACATTCGTTCGTTATTATTATTTCGTACAAATAGACCGAATCGTTTTCTTTGTTGTTAACAACTCCAAAGAAACGTGCGCCGCAGGTACTTAACATCACGCAACAACAAACAGCAGCAATAGGCAGTAACAGCAAGAGTAGATATAAAATGAATATAAGTAGTTAAAACAAAAGTTTAAATAATACAAGAAAAAAAATAATATAATAAAAAAAAAAAATAATACAAGAAAATAAAAAAAAAAAATATTTTTTTATTCTTAAATAGTTTAAAGTTCATAAATATCTTTTATTTTTTTCATAAATATTGTGAAAGCGTTCATCAATATTATGAACTTATTCATTACGATTTTATGAACGATTCATAAATTGGATGAATTTGGTCATTGGTTGAGTAATAATGAAAAATTCATAAAATTGATGAACAAATTCATAAATAGTATAAACTTTTTTTTCTGTGTAGATTTGGTTTGTGCATTTTTGCGCCTCCATGGGTTAGAACGCTTTTTAAGACAAATAATGTGTTTTTTTTAAACCGTGAAAAACATATATAAAATGTTTAAAACATATATTTTATTTTAATATTTGACATACGTACACGTATATATGAATGAATGTATGATATATATCGGTTCACAAAATCTAAAACCCCACAAAAACATTCAAATTACACTGTTCTATAATTTGAGGGTTGTTGGCCTAATCTGGAATGAAACATATTGTTACGAAAAGAGGTAATTTGCTCCACTGTGCAAGCAATCAACAATAATAAATGAGACGCAAGACAATTCAGCGCACTAAGCAATGTGTTAGAAAGAGACGGAAGATCATTCAGCGCACTATGCAATGTGCGAAAAAGAGATGGAATATCAGCACATTAAAACACATGAGTGCGAATGAGATGCCAATAGCATGCGTCATTCACGAAACGAGTAGAAGGTTCTCGAAACAAGTCGAAGCTTGTCGAACTGATGCCTGCAGTATATAAGGCCGTGCATCTGAGGCACTGTACTTCAGTTGTGATTGTAAAGTGGTCGAGTGCATCTCGTGTGATAAATGTCAAGTTAAATTGTGGACATGCAGCAGTTGTTGGAATTTGTTATTAGTAAAGTTGTTTATTAAAGTGAATTAATAAAGTTAATTGTTATAATTTAAACCAAACATAAGAGTGTTTTTATTTTGTACACAATCCAGAGATACGAACTTGTAGAACAGTTTTCCGTAGACTGAATTTTCGTAACAATATCATTTCGGTCTTCTAATTCGAGCTGCGTACTCAGAATTTACCCTATACTTCGAGATTTTGCACAAAATCAAGTCAAAGTTTCAAAAAAGGGCGTTTTTGGTACTTTATATCGCAAGTTATCGCACGATTTCGACATGATGCAGATGCAAACTTTATCACAAAATAAAATATGAACCTTGCCCTACGGATAATTCGCCAAAATAACCTCTGTCCTGATCAGTGATGCCAACTCATATTTTCATTTTCCCCGATATTTTTAGCAAAATTCCCGAAATGACTATGAAAGTCCCCGCACAAATGTAATTTAAATACACTGAGAATACATAGTGTTTTTACTACATTTTTAATAAAAATCAAAAAAATTCTTATAACAAATATTACGCAATATGCTAATCACTATTATTATTTATAATTATTATGCTATTATTATTTATAAATTGAGAAAAATTATTTGTTATTACAGAGTGATGCTATATTTATTAATTAAGCTCCAGTTTTTCAGTGAAAGTTTAAACTTAGCTTAAATAAATATTTCAAAAGTCTATAGTTCCAAATAAAAAAGTCAGAATTTCTTCAAACTTTACAGATAGATAGACAATTAGTACTCAGTTAATATAAAATTTAAAATATAGTGAAATATTGACTATAATGTGAATGAAAAATTCATCATATTAAACTTGGTTTAAAATAGTACTGAAAATCAGCAATTTATGCAGATAAAAATATTTTGAATAGGAGAAAATAATTTCGAAAATTAAACCTAACTATTTAAAGACCTGGATAAATAAATGTTGGAAATATATATTATTTTTTTTATAGATTTTTAATAGATTTTTGTCATTGATCTTTTTAGTTTTGAAATTTTAAATTTCCAATAAACGCAATCTTTGAAATACTGAAAATAATATTTTCTTTCAACTATTAAGCGGCATTTCAAATGTGCAGATCTTACATTAAGTAAAAATGTATCCTTTTCTTAAAAACATAACATCAGATACATTCAAAAAATGTTAAAGAATTTATCTAGATCTGGAAATCTTATTTAATAGATTGTGTTTATTAGAAGCCAAATTACGATCTCTCACATGATAGAGGAAGGTTTCATTTTTCGGTCGAATCAGATTTTACCTGAAAATTCTAAAGAAACTATTTTAAATTTATTATTTTTCAAACGAATTGAAAGCGTTGAAGTCAACACATGCTGTTTAAATTCATTAAAAAAATGTATTGTTCTAAGATATCGAATCTAAAAGTAAAAAGGTTTTATTTTGAAATTTGCATATGAAATTCGATCAAAAGTTGGATGATGCCCCTATATTCCAATCCATAAAAATGTAGAAAATGTAACAGATCCTAATTTAAAATTCCCCGCCCAAAGCGGACCATTCCCCGATTACCCACTAAGAATAAAATGCCCCTCTAGTTGGCATCCCTGGTCCAGATATTACTTACTTACTTAAATGGCCCTTACAACCGTGGGTCTGTTTTGGCGTTGAGATAAAGCCGCGCCAGTCGCTTCTGCTTTGCGCGCGCTGACGCCAGTTAGAAATACCAAGCGTTGTCAGGTTGTCCTCAACTTGGTCTTTCCAACGCAGATTTGGACGACCTCTTCTACGCTGTCCACCTTCGAGCCTCGATTCAAGCCCCTTCTTAGCTGGAGTGTTTTCATCCATTCGTTCGACATGGCCTAGCCAGCGAAGCCGCTGGATCTTGATGCTTTTGACTATGTCAATGTAGTCGAATAACTCGTACAGCTCACGGCTGATTCGATACTCGTTAGCAAAGCAGATAGGGCCAACGATTTTACGGAGAATCTTTCTCTCGAACACTCCCAGTACTCTCTCATCGGTGGAGGCCAACGTCCATGTTTCTGCACCATAAAGTAGAACGGGTATGATGAGTGACTTGTAGAGCGTTATTTTTGTCCGGCGAGAGAGGGCTCTACTTTTCAATTGCCTTCTAAGCCCAAAGTAGCACATGTTGGCAAGAGTTATTCTCCGCTTAATCTCCAGGCTGACGTCGTTGTTGCTGATGATGCTGGATCACAAATAGACGAAGTCCTTCACAATGTCGAACTTGTGGGTGTCAAAATCAGCTTTTTGTCCAAGACGCACGAACTCCTTTCTGCTTGTTGACACAAGGAACTTCGTCTTGTCCTCGTTCACCACTACACCCATTCGACGCGACTCTTTCCCCAATCTGGAGAATGCTGCGCTGACTGCTCGTGTGCTCCTGCCAATGATATGAATATCATCGGCATATGCGAGCAGCATGACACTTTTGTTGAGGATAGTGCCGCTTTGACGGAGTTCGGCAGCTCGAACTATTTTCTCCATCAATAAATTAAAAAAGTCGCACGATAGGGAGTCACCCTGCCTGAAACCTCACTCGGTATGAAATGGCTCGGAGAGGTCTTTTCCTATTATTACTGAGCAACGTGTGTTGCTCAGGGTCATCCTGCAAAGCCTTATAAGTTTCGCAGGTATACCGAACTCAGACATTGCGGCGTATAATCGTTCCCTTATCGAAGTGTCGAAGGTGGCTTTATAGTCGACTAATAGGTGGTAGGTGTCTATCTGTTTTTCTGGGGTCTTTTCCTGGATTAGGCGCAATGTGAAAATGTGGTCTATGGTGGATTTTCCAGGTCGGGTGGCGGAATCTTAACGTCGGCATCAAGTACTGCGGTTGCCGGGTTTACTTCTCTATCGGTGGAATTGCGGTCATCATCACCGGTCAGCAGTTTAGAGAAGTGATCCCTCCATATATTCTGTGTGCTCTGGATATCTGTGACTAGATTCCCGTTTTCATCTTTACAAGAAGAGGCTCCGGATTTTGAACCTCCGGCTAGGCGTCTTATTTTCTCGAAGAATTTTCGAGCCTCATTCCTGTTCCCATGCATCTCACTCTCCTCACACTCACGTCTTTCTGCCTCGCTTTTTTTACGCCTGAAAAGACGTTTCTTTTCTCTTCTCTTCTCTTCTCTTCTCTTCTCTTCTCTTCTCTTCTCTTCTCTTCTCTTCTCTTCTCTTCTCTTCTCTTCTCTTCTCTTCTCTTCTCTTCTCTTCTCTTCTCTTCTCTTCTCTTCTCTTCTCTTCTCTTCTCTTCTCTTCTCTTCTCTTCTCTTCTCTTCTCTTCTCTTCTCTTCTCTTCTCTTCTCTTCTCTTCTCTTCTCTTCTCTTCTCTTTGTATCGCTCCTTCGCAGCTCTCGTAGCTACTGACTGCAGGGTGGATTTGTACGCAGTGGCCGCGCGACACTCTTGGTCATACCACTGATTCCTCAGGGGGCGTTGGAATCCAAGCACCTCTTCGGCAGTCGTACGCATTGAGCAGGAGACATGGTTCCACTGTGCGCTTATATCATCGAGATGAGGAGTGCTTTGTCTAAGCAGGTGTGAGTCGAGTGGAAAAGGCTTGCGTTGTCTGTTGTGATTTCAGCTTTCCGACGTCTAGCTTTCTCTGCGTTTGGTTCCGTACGTGCGGACCTTGGCTCCTACAAGGTAATGATCCGAGTCCATATTGGCACCTCGGATAGTGCGTACGTCCATCACGCTCGAAGCGTGCCTTCCGTCAATCACAACGTGATCAATTTGGTTTCGCGTTTTTTGATCGGGCGACAACCATGTGGCCTTGTGGATATCGAAATGTTCGTATCTAGTGCTACTAACTACCATGATTCGTGCTGCGGCGAAGTCGATTAGCCTCGTTCAGTTATCGGAAGTGTTGGCATGGAGGCTAAATTTTTCGATTGTTGGACAATAGATGGCCTAGTACGATTTTGATATCGTGGCGGGGGCAGCGCTGGTATGCGTTGTCTAGGCGCTCGTAGAAGCGCTCTTTTGTCTCATCATCTTTCTCGTTCGTCGGAGTGTGTGCACAAATTAGGCTAATGTTGAAATATTTTGCCTTGATGCGAATTGTTGCCAGTCTTTCGTCCACGGGTGTGAACCTAGAGACAAGGTGGCGAAGTCTCTTGCCGACCACAAATCCACATCCAAATTCATGTATCTCCGCATGGCAGCTGTAGTAGATATCACAGGACGCTTGTTTCGAGAAGCCCTGTTCCGTCCATCGCATTTCCTGTATAACAGTGATGTCAGCCTTATATTTTTCGAGGGCATCTTCCAGCGGGATAGAGGCACCTTCCCTATAAAGGGTCCGGACATTCCAGGTGCATATCCGTAAATCATGGTCCTTAAAACGTTTGCGTGGGTCGTCATCGTGGTAATCGGTCGTTATCCGAGGATTCCTTTGTGTTTTCATTGGGCGCATAAGTTTTTTCAGTGGTGGGACCCAAACCCAACGCACGAACCCTCTGAGGGAGATGTTCGCCACTCACTTGAGCCGACTTCTACACCGGGTGATGTAGAGCATCGTTTCCAGGGGCTTCCGCGCGGAGGACTTCCACCGAAGTGGAAGCATCGTCATTTGACAATTTGTCAAATGGTGACCAGTGAGTTGACTTGAGACGACACCGACAAGGATTGCTCTGGCTTCGCCATGTTGAAGCGCTCAGACACGTTGCCTTGTGATAATTGCCCCCATAGCCCCTCTCCAGATATTAGTTTCCAGATATTAGTTTTTGCAAAAAATCAAAAAGAAATGTGTTACCAAAAAAGTGTGTCGAGAAAGTAATTCATCACAATTCTCCAAGCTCTCTTAAAAAACATTTTAATATTAGTTCGCAATGTTTTTGCTGTCAAAATTTAGAAAAAATATTTTAAACTTTATCTTACTGGAATTTTTCTGAATATTTTTTAAAATTTGTTTTTGAAATATTTTATTAAAATGGAGGGAATTGGACCCGTGGTGACCTTGAAAAATCAAAAACTGGTGCGTCCATTTAAAAGTACATGTGAGTATTCAAGGTATTTTCCTCTCGATTCCAAATCTGTAATTATTTTTAAGATCCGTCAATCCTAGCGGCCTCTACACCAATTTATGTTATTTCAATAATATGTATGTGTTTTATGAGCCACTTGTATGTAATAATTGAAGTATATAAGAATGTATAACATTAAGATTTTTAGATTTCTATTGTGAAATGTGAAATATATGTGCTGCTGAAAAAAATGAAAAATTTTTCAAATTTTCGCCTGCGCCGCTTTTCAAAACAACATCTACAAACATCCCTGCTAAAATTACCAACCTTATTGCTAATATCTTTAATTACAACTTAAATCGCTCATTTGAACAAAAAATACATACAAAAATAATAAAAAAAATGTAAAATATACAAATACATTTAAAACCAGTTGGGAAGGTTAGATCACATGGGAAATTTTAAAGTAGGTGTAATTATGATAGTTAGGATTATCAAAATTATAGTCGGTCTAAGCCGACTATAAATACCCTACACATATGTGTGGTTACCATTCAAAGTGATATATAGGTCACCAGAGTATACGAATCCTGAAAATAACTACAAACATTCAATCGCTGAAGAATTGCCATTCATTTGATACCCATATTTACAAATGGGAAGATGTACCGAATTTCGATTTTTTTTTTTTGTGAACCAGAAGTCTTTTCGCCGTATTTGAGCATGATATCAATATATATTTGACCAAAAAAGTTTACCTAAGCACGTATACATAAAAATTGATCTTTATATGTACATTTTATATGAGGTATTTGAACATAAGTGGTCGGATAAAATCGGTCACAATGGACCGATCTCGCCATACAGCGTAGGTATATTAGTAATCTAAGTTATAAGTTTCATTTATCTAGCTCTTCAATTTTAAAAGTAGTAGGGATTTCAACAGACAGACGGACATCGCTAAATCGACTCAGGAGGTCATGCTGATCAAGAATATATATACTTTTCCATACCGGAGATGCTTCCTTCTGGGTGTTACAAACGGCGTACCAAACTGAATATACCCTTTCACTCTTAGTGTAGGGTATAAAAAAAAGAAATATGCAAAAAAAAAATCCAAAAAAACTTAAAAAAAAGGATTACATTTTTTAATAACGAAAAAAAGAACAAAAAAAAAGTAAAAGCTTAAAAATCTTAAGTTTATACATGCATATATGCTTCAATTATTACATACAAGTGGCTCATTTAAATAACATAAATTGGTGTAGGGGCCGCTAGGAGTGATGGATCTTATAAAATAATTACAAATTTAGAATCGTGAAGAAAATTCCTTTCATTTCAGTACCCATATGTACTTTTAAGTGGGTGCACCAGTTTTTGATTTTTCAAGGTCACCACGGGTCCGAGCGGCGATTATTTTTAATTATGGTATTTTTTTTTTTTGCAAATATACAGGGGGTGGCAATTTTTTTTATTTCGCTTCGGCCGGTAAAGTGAACTTCTCCCCGCATTCGTCGTCAACGAATGCTTTTGAGCAACTGAACTGGAATTTTTGAAAATTTGACATGTAAATAAAAAATACGGCACCCTACAGCTAGCTACTCTTTATCAAATTTAAATTTATAATATTGTTGGATACGGCTGTAGAAATAATATATATTGAACATGTTTTGACATTTAATGCGAAGTAAGCTTTTCTTATATTGTGAAAGTTAAATTTTTCAAACAAAAAAAAAAAGAAAAATATATATATTATAATTGATTAATATGTTTTGAATAACCTATCATATTTTTACATTAAAATTATGGGTTATCATTGGTTACATTTACCATTTTATATATGTATACTGATAAATTTTAAATACATAACAAAACTTTCATATTATGGAACTTAATACATTTTTTGTAATATTTTTGAAAAAAGATTTCAATAATTTAAAAAAATGTTTTGTTTACATTAGATACGTTTAGACACACATTTTGTGACATTCGATAAAATGTTCTTTAATGATGCAGATATTAAAACTGAAAACAAAATTAACTGTTTTATTTAGTTCGTGTTGTTTTATTGAGTACTACAAAGTGAATGACTATCGCAACTTTCCACAGTTAATAGCCATATTCAATTCAGCTCAAGTGATTTAATTATATTGTTTTTTCAAATCACCTGATCTGTCTGTTGAAGCGGCTTGATATATTTCTCTTTGAAAAACTAAATAAAAGTGAACCATAAATGTCAGTAATAAAAAAAAACATGAAATAACATTTTTATAGCAACCCGAGATTTTTAACTTCCACTAACAGAATTTAAAAACCGAGTTTCGGATTAAACTCGGAATCCTAAAATCTATTAAAAATGATATTAAAATAATGCTGCCGCGTTGGCGCCAGTTGTGCCACCAATTACCGACATGATTTTTTTTTACGCCTGACTGAATGTCAATGTCGGCAACGCGTTCATTGTTTTATCTAATTCTTTATATATTCTTTATGACGCAAATTGGCGCTTTTACTAAAAATATAGAGAATAGCGTAAAATTTTTGAATTGAAAGTTCACCTAATTTAGAGAACTTTTGCGCTTTTACAAGAGAGTTGCAAAATATAGAGAAAGGCGCAGGTAATCTTAAGTCTGTTCCGAAATCAATTTTTGCAACTGTGGTGTCATCAACCGCCGTTCGATAAGCCATGAGGAACAGTGGTATGTGTGTATCGCAATCTTTTTGATTTTTATCAACCACTTTTCTGAGATACTCTTCCAAAGTACGATTGAATCTTTCTACCATGTCGTCAGATTGTGGGTGCAAAGGCGTTGTTCGTGTTTTGTGTATGTTGAGGACTTTGCATACTTCCTTAAATACTGCAGACTCCTTGGTCTGAATGCAACTCCAACGGTAATCCAAAACGGCTTACCCAGTTGTTAACTAATGCATCCGCAACTGTTGTGGCTTCTTGATTCGGCGTGGGATACACTTAAGGCCACTTACTGAAATAGTCAATGACGACAAGCACATACTTATTACCCGCATCACTAATTGGAAACTGGATGAAATGCGATTCTGGTTTATCGTGTGAAAACTTTTTTAAAAATTACATTTTCTATTGTTATTTAAATCTTCCTAATCCAAAATATTAATAAAACTATCAATAGGCTAGTCAAATTTAATCAGTTTAGATTTCAATTATAATTTATGCGACAAATTTTTAAAAAAACTTTTCACAAAATTTGATCACAACATTTTTGTCGGCGTTAACTTTGTTTTCATTTTTATAAACTTTTGACAATATTTAACAGTTCACAACACATTGAGAATCGCAAATGTGGTGAATTGATGATAAAAACTTTTCACTTCACTATTACACAGATCCAGAATTTGCCCCTGATCACAATCAATATTTAGTTGGATCTCCGTGTTGGCATAACTCAAAATTTTTCTTGTTAAATCAAGTGTGAAACTGTTCCTTATCATGAAGTCCATGCCAAGTATTATTTCGTCTACTATTTCCGCCACAATAAAATCATGCTTAACTGTCGTAGTACCAATCGTGATTTTCTTGGTAATATTTCCTATGATAGGGGCCTCTTCACCTGTAGCTGTTTGTAATCTTATTCCTATAAGCGGCTCTGCTACGTCCTTAACAGGGTTACTGCTTATTATTGAGTGTAAAGCTCTCGTGTCCAATGTTACCATATATGCTGTACAATCAATGAGTTCTTCGACAGTTAAGCTATTTGACTTTCGAGAAATTTGTGAAATGGATATTCTGGGGCAATCGGTTATGGGAGTCAGATCGTTCCCCGCAGAACTGACTCGTTTTAGTGTAAATATTGTTTAAAATTATAGTTATTCTCGACATGATCCTGTCGTTGTTCATATCTGGGTTCCTCTGTGGATTGATTTAATGCGCGCTTGCGTTTTTTTACGGCAATCACGTGCCATATGCCCATTGGGAATAACGGTTGGCAGTAGTGTTTTCGGATTTATTGCCTGCTTTAACCGCTTGGCACACTACTTGAAATATATCATCGTTCTCCACATCAGTTCTATGCGTCAGTTGAAGGCGGTCGGCACAACTTATTTGCTGTCTCCTGTTTTAGAGCTGTGGTAACCGTTACCTTGGGCGCAGACACTGTTGCACGTTTTGCATCTATCTTGCACTTTTCTATGAAATCACTCGTTGAACCTGCATACGACAAATACGCAAGCCTCTCGACGTCCGCTGCATACGCCTGCAATGTTTCACCATTTCTTTGCATTCGGCCCTTTAATTCCATTCTGTAGATCTGCTTCATGTGATCACTGCCGTATTTGCGTTACAGTGCCATAACCGCTAAATAACTGTTTCGATCACTTTCTGGAACATAAATAATATGCTGGTTTTTATGTGGGATCATGCTGTGACAGCCTTAACCCACAGTGCGCTAAAGTACAGACTAATACAATGCGTCAGTCACCGCCCCATTGGAGGGTACACGTAACCTCTGCAGGTACCAAATTAATGTTATGCATGTGGACATAACTTATCTCTTGGTGCGAGGCGAGGCTATCTAATCCTCTTCCATTCTATGGGTCATGGCGCCCGGTTGTGAAAGACGCAACTCCACGCCGAACAACTACTCTACCCGCGTAAATTTAGGTAATAACCACAGCCACCACGATACTCCCCGAAGGGCCAACCTCAAAAGCAGGCTAAACACAAGGTAGCACCTAAATGTTCAGGGGCTTCTGCTTACTAGTGGTACCAGATTAAAGGCTTCGGTCAGACTTCGTTGCCACTAACGTAACTACTACCAGTTGAGCTCCATATAGCTCGGGACTGGTGGCCGAATGTTGAAGTTAACTAAACCCTTAATGGGTATCTCAAAAAATATAGTTTACCAGGAGCCTCAACGGCGGCTCCTGGTCTTTCCAATAAAAACCAACTTGTTTTAATATTATTTCGTACACGACCGTGTTACTTTAATATCCAAACTTGACTAACTGTAACAATCCATATTCTCTTACTCGATAGCTTAAATTATACTTAAATGAAACTGCTGCATCGGCAATCCCACGATGGGCCAGGTTATTGTTCTGATTGCGCATGTTGCTGCGTATGCAATCCCACGATGGGATCTGGTCATATCCAAACTTGACTAACTGTAACAATCCATATTCTCTTACTCGATAGCTTAAATTATACTTAAATGAAACTGCTGCATCGGCAATCCCACGATGGGCTCAGGTTATTGTTCTGATTGCGCATGTTGCTGCGTATGCAATCCCACGATGGGATCTGGTCATCGTTTTGGTTGCGCGTGTTGCTGCGTAAGCAATCCCACGATGGCCGGATACGCGTGTTACTGCAATACTGCAGTTAACGCTTAACGTAAGGTGTTAACTCTTCCCCCCTGTAAATGTCTGCGTCGCGCAGACTTGAAGAATGCATCGAAGGACTCCGAGGTGGTTTTATGACTGGGTTGATGCCTTCGAGATGCGTGCTCGGCAGATGTAGACGGGGTATATCGAAGTTTCTGGTAAATTTGCGCCACATGATAACCACGGCTGAGGCAACAATGATTATAACGATGATCTCCGAAGCTAAGGAGTAATTGAGGTCCTTCTTGAGGCTGTTAATGTTTTCGATATTTTTTGTGCTGAGATCATGCACATATTCCAGGTTCACCTTTAACCCACGACTGGTTACCTTTGTTAAAACTTGCGGGAGCACTTGCAGTTTTGAAACAGACTTTCTTGAAAATGTCTGATTTTTCAATTGTACTGTCTCATTACTTAGCTGCAGTACGTACGTTCCATTCAGGAGATTTGTACTATTTCCAGCTATGATCTCACCTTTGAAGTTGGTGAGGAAGATCGTGTTTTCATTAATAAACTCAGAAATTATCTACTCGCTGGTTTTGTAGTGGCATTCGGCTTGGCCGCCTTTAAGGAGCAAAGGTAAGCAGTCATCTTCCTCAAGTTTTTTCAGATCAGACAATTCACAGACAGTTGAGTTGTTGATGGACAGACAGCCTTGGATAATACCATATGTTTCTCGTTGATTTACTTGCATTTTTTTGAACCGTAAATCAATCTGTCTTCCATTTTCAACTGAAGCACGTGTTATGATCAGATGATATTCCTCACTTCTTAGTTTTGGAATTGAAAGGACGTATAGTAACAGTGAGCCGTTTGAAACAATTGAAGGTTTTCCGTATTCCATTGCTTCGATGATATTTTGATATGGTAATGTCTCTACTTCAGCCAAAATCTGATTGACTTCTTCATGGTCAAGGAGATTACTATTTACGATCCCGGATTTTGCCATTTGGCACGCACGCACAATTTCGCAAATCTCTTCCTTAAGCACGAGTACACGTTTGATTGCGTCTTGCTCAGCTTGTCCCGTTTCAATTTCCTTAGCTACACCATTAATCACTGTCGAAATTTGGTTAATTTTCCGTATGACATCACGTGTAGCACTTAAAATTTCATCATTAATTTTGTACTGATGATTATTATTAGTGATGATTTTGTCTTGACTTTGCAAAATCATGTTCCAGTCAGTGACGTCTGGGTTTCCTGCGAGCCACTTCCAGGCAGATCCTAACCAGTTTATAGAACGTGGTTTCCTTGTATTTCCACCTCGTAGTTCGTTGATGCGGTCAGCCATTTGAGTTAAATGGAACTCCAGAATCAACGCTTTCTCTTTATCCTTGACATTTCCCTCCGTTAGCGTTACCATTTCAGCTAATACATTCTCATATCGCTCCAGATCAATTACATGCACCAAGTGGAATTTTCCGCTCACGATCCAACCATTGCCGTCTCTTATGGATACGATGGAAGCCTTGTATTTAAAAATATTAAAGCCAGATGCAACAGTTAAAAATAAAAATAATCTGTAATAAAATTGATTAATAATTTCCTTTCCCCTCTTTTTTTTAAATTTTAGTATGTAATAAAATTTGAAGTTACTTAAAATTAACATAATATATACTTTTACTGATTACAGTAACAATATGACTGTAGAGAGAAAAATGTTAAAATATAATTTTTTATACGTGTATTATTCAAATTGCTGCAAGGAGAACAAAAAAATCATTATAAAAAGACATAAATATAATATAGTATTAGTTTGCGAGAAAACATTTTTTAATTTTAGTTATTACTAGTTTATGCTTTTGTATGTGTTTATAAAATAAGACAAGTTATTAATCGCTTTGTGGAATTATATTTTTAATGTGGGCCTTGTGTATCCTCGTGCCACTAGCCGTTATTACAGTCACTCTATTATTTTTTTCCACTATCTCTTTTTTATAGAGTGGTTTGCTCTTTCCTTTTATTCTTTTTATTGCTACGAAGATCATGTCGCCATTTTTATATGTTTTCGGCCCTGATCTTCTTTTGTTTTTCCTATTACTCTGGATTCTCATATTCTTTTTTATGAGTGAACTCAGATTTGTGTTAATTTTTGAACGAATGTCCACCAAATTCTGATAATTTATTCGCTGGCTCCTGTTAAAGAATATGTCGCTGGGTTTTTTCTGTATAACTGAGTGGATAGAATTATTGTACCTATCAACTGCTACATTAACTAATTCTTTGACCTTTAAGTCTGAATACTCTATTCTTAGACATCGATAAATTTCCAAAATGGTGGAGTGAAGTCTCTCTACTTGTCCATTTACTTCACTACGTTGCGTTGGGGTTAAGTATAGTCTAATACCTAACGCTTTAATAAAACTGGAGACTATAGGACTAATAAAGCTTTTTTCATTATCTGTGATCAACACTTGCGGTACAGTAAAATAGTGAAGAATTTTAACTAGTTTTTCTCTAATATGCAAAACCGATCTGTGTTTAATGTGAAAAAATTTGGCAAACTTTGAAAACTTATCAATGCAGCTAATAAATATTTCATTTTGAATTTCCATAATATCCATGTGTAGTATTTGGCAAGGATATTTTGGGATGGGGGTGAGTTGAATTTCGGGGCGTGTAGGGTGTCTGTCGTATTTGCTAGAGTTGCAGATTTCGCATGAGGCAACATATTTTTTTATTAGGCTATTCATGCTCGGAAAATAGTAACATTCTAGGATTTGATTTTTGTTTTCCCTAGAATTTCTATGAGCTCTTTTGTGTTCACGTTCTATAATGTAAAATTTCCGTTCTTCGTTAGCTACATCCTCTACTAACCTTTGCGTAACTCGAATTTTATATTTATTAAAATGCTCCAAATATATTTCTTGTAATAGAGCGAGATTATCTTCTGGAATCCTTATTCCGTTTACAATGTTTGGATTTAGTTTTTCCTCAAAATTTCTATAAGTACTTCTTTATTTATTTCTTCCCTGTTTATGCAATGACGAATGTAGCCAGGGTGCGGGCAAATTTGTGAAGTCAAGTCATTCCCTTTTTTTTCTACAATTTGACATCTAAAAACGTTTAAAGGGGATTCAACGTGAGGAATCAAGTCGGTATTATATTGGTCTGCGCTGTGCGCAGTACCGATATCCGATTGTTCCTCTGAGATTTCGCTTCGACCTTCACTTGCCGTGTCTGTGACAGAATTATTTGAACTAGTCAAATGATTAAGTCCAGTTGGCAGCCTCGAGAGCGCGTCTGCCACAAAGTTTGCCTTTCCTGGTTGGTAAAACAGCTCGTAGTTGTATTCTTCCAAGCGAGCTTTCCAACGTTTTAGTTTCGCGTTATAATTCCGATTGCCTAAGGCAAACGTCAATGGCTGGTGGTCAGTATAGATTTTAATTTTTTTTGCACCGTAAACGTAATTACGAAGATTATCAAGTGCCCACACAATAGCTAGCATTTCTTTTTCATTGGTAGCATAAGTCTCTTCAGTTTTGTTTAAGGATCTAGAGACATATGCGATAGGTCTATCTTTACCAGCATCGCCCTGAGATAAAACAGCGCCGATTGCAAAATCGGAGGCATCTGTGGTTAAGTTAAATGGTTTTTCAAAATCAGGGAAAGCCATTACTTCTGAAGATGTTATTAGCGTTTTTAAATCTTCAAATGCTTGTAGCGCCTGAGCATTTAACTCAATAGGAATACGTTTAGACTGATTCGCTTTAACCTGTGCATTTTCACTCCTTGTCAGATTAGTTAATGGTTTGGCAATTGTTGCATATTCACGGATGAACTTCCTATAGTATGATGTTAATCCTAGAAAGCTCTTCAAGTCTTTTAGATTTTTTGGCGGTAGCACTTGCTGAATTGAAGTAACCTTTTTTTGGTCTGGTTGGATACCATCAGGAGTTACTACATATCCTAAAAATTCCACTTCGGTTTTCATGAAATGCGTTTTATCAAGATTTACTTTTAAATTTGCGTGTTGTAACCGAGAAAATACAATTTCAATATTTTTAAGGTGATCCATCTCAGAGTTCCCAAACACAATAATATCATCAATATAAACGTAACAGATTTTTTCTATATATTCTTTGAGAACATCATCTATCATCCTTTGGAAAATTGCAGAAGCATTTCTTAAACCAAAGGGTAATCTTAGAAATTCATATTTTCCATTCATTGTGGAAAATGCTGTTTTTTATATCACCTGCGGCAGAATGTACATTGAAGGGTTTTGTCAGAGGGGTGTAGCTGCTTACCACGGACGGACCTATAAAATTTTTGTTCGCCAAAATTTTTGTTGTGTCAACAAGAAAATTGAGTTCCATTTTTTGTTGTAAATTCTATGTAAGGAACGCTGGAGAGGCGTCCGTCATAAAATTAACTTCATCATTGTGATTATCTTGCTCCTCATAACCTTCGAATTCCTGCTGATTATATGTTCCTATGTTATACAACCTCTGCTGTTTTTGAGGCTGGTTAGTAAATGACCCTGCTCGTTTGAATGAATTGTTTCGGGGACGATTTATATAATCTACTCGTCTAGACTGGAAGGATACCTCGTCCATTCGTTCATGCGGCTTGGGTCCTAAAGGTCTTGGTGTTGACTGATTATAATTAAATTGTCCTGAATTGAACCTGTTGTTTGGGTATGGTTTGAAATTTCTTTGAGGTAACGGGGGTGGTCTTGATTCATTGCGTGACATTTGTATTTGATTAAATGGCACTATTACTCTATTTGGAGTATTAGGGTGGAGGCTATTATTTCTAAGCGTTAGATTCTGAATTTCTAGACACGCTGAGTATGCCTCAGGAAGAGTTTTTGGTTTCTGGATAATTAACATTTTGGCAAGTTCGCCATTTAATCGTCGAACAAAGACATCTAGCGCACGATTACGGTGCGCCTCCACTAAGGCACTGATCGTTTCTTGGGAGTGTGATTCCGTTTTTATTTTATTGATAATCAATGAAAATTGGTGGTTCACTGTTGCGTAAAATTCGTCCAGCTTTGATCCTTTTTTGCGACAATTGAGGAAGTTGGTGTTCTAACGTTTGTACGTCCCTTTTATCTGCATAACGCAGCGACAAAACTCTTTTAATTTCTGGCCACTCGTCCTCGAATATATTGTAAGAAACTAATGCAGCATCTGCATCACCTCTAATTTTTTGCCGAATATGCTGCAAAATTGCCTTGTATATTGGCTTGTTTTTCACTATGACGAAATCTTTGAGGATTGCCTCTAAACTATGTATCGAGGATACATAGTGAGCCGGATCCCCCTTAAAGATCTGTAACTCTTTTACGCAGTCCGGTAGCCTTGAAATTTCTTTCAGCTCCTCTTCATTCATTGGACCGCGTAAAAGTTCTACCCTGTCTTCCACATTGTTTCCTTCTGAGGGACGCTCTATATCATTGATACGTGCTTCCGTTCCCCTAAGTATCTCCGAAATATGACCATTTGCCGCACTAGCTTCTTTTATCCTACCTATCCTTCCCTCAAATGATCTTAATTGATCAACAATTGCGTTCACCGCCCCTGTCAACTCCTTAAGGGAAGTTTGCATTCCTTCCATTGTATTGGTTCTTATATTTTTATGTACTTTTTTTCCTAAAAATGGATCGCACAAGGCCACACTTACCTTATATAATTTCCTTCGCAATTAATTTTTCTTTATTTTTTACAATGTAGATTTCAGCTTTTTGCTGTGAGATTTTATTTTTTACACATATATGCTTCAGCTTTTTGCTGCAATTTTTTTATATATATTTCACAATACTTCAGCTTTTTGCTGTACATTTTTTTTTTTTACAAATATATGCTTCGGCTTTTCGCTGCACTTTTTTTTAATATTTTTCACAATATTTCAGCTTTTTGCTGCAAACAATTTTTAATTTTTTACGAATGTATGCTTCAGCCTTTTGCTGCAATTTTTATAAATTTTCATTTATTATTTTTATATTTAAATTTATATACACATTTTTTCTCTTTTTAATCAGTTTTGTTAATAATATTCTGTCTTTAATTTCTTTCAAAAAAAAAAAACCTCTTTTATGTTTTTTTTTTTATTTTTTATAAATAAATTAATTTACACTGTTATTCTCATTATATTTTAGGTTTTTTTTTTAGTGTCACTGCAAAGTGTTGTATATTTTATTTTTTGTTTTTTAATGTCACTGCAAAATACTGAAAAAGAAGAGAACCGGATTTTTGTATATTTTTGCATTTATGGAAAACACTACAAGACGACCGGCCATGGAAGGATCGCGTTGTCCTGTTTAGTCGTCCGTGTTTATGTTTACAGACAACCTACTGAGGCACGATTGGCTCCATTATGTTTTAAGAAGTCCCGTTTCGTTCTCCCTCCGTGTCCTCATGGGAACGGGGGAATTAACTAAGGATTCTAGTGATAAAAATAAGAACTATCCTCATACCGGTTAAGTTTTAATTGACTTAACTTGGTATTCGGATGCCTATATATTTTCTCCCGCGCGGGAATTCACAAGGATCCAAAGGATTATAACGAAGGACAATCTTTTGAACATTTTTGTTGGCCGGTCCCTGCTCGGGCGCCAGTTAACTAAACCCTTAATGGGTATCTCAAAAAATATAGTTTGCCAGGAGCCTCAACGGCGGCTCCTGGTCTTTCTAATAAAAACCAACTTGTTTTAATATTATTTCGTACACGACCGTGTTACTTTAATATCCAAACTTGACTAACTGTAACAATCCATATTCTCTTACTCGATAGCTTAAATTATACTTTAATGAAACTGCTGCATCGGCAATCCCACGATGGGCTCAGGTTATTGTTCTGATTGCGCATGTTGCTGCGTATGCAATCCCACGATGGGATCTGGTCATCGTTCTGGTTGCGCGTGTTGCTGCGTAAGCAATCCCACGATGGCCGGATACGCGTGTTACTGCAGTTAACGCTTAACGTAAGGTGTTAACTTTGACACCCATCTATCTGCTACTACGCCGCCTTCTGAAAACTTCGCATGCAAAACGTCCAAAACAAGCAACACGCTCTCCGGTGGAGAGTATGTTACCTATCTCGATCGTTCCACTTGCAAACAGCTCACGCAATTCGACGCGAATATCCTCATACAACGGGCAGTCACAGATAATGTGAACGCTGTCCTCTACAGCACCGCACGCACAACACTCAGTTGCACTCAAAGTGCGCCGGAACAAATACTCATTCAATGATCCATGCCCAGTAAGAAGGAATCACAAACTCAAACCGAAGTCAAATTTGGGGAAATTTCCGTTGTAATTTCCGGTCAGACTTCGTAGCCACTAACGTAACTACTACCAGTTGAGCTCCATATAGCTCGGGACTGGTGGCCGAATGTTGACACCCATCTATCTGCTACTACGCCGCCTTCTGAAAACTTCGCATGCAAAACGACCAAAACAAGCAACACGCTCTCCGGTGGAGAGTATGTTACCTATCTCGATCGTTCTACTTGCAAACAGCTCACGCAATTCGCCACGAATATCCTCATACAACGGGCAGTCGCAGATAATGTGAACGCTGTCCTCTACAGCACTGCACGCACAACACTCAGTTGCACTCAAAGTGCGCCGGAACAAATACTCATTCAATGATCCATGCCCAGTAAGAAGGAATCCCAAACTCAAACCGAAGTCAAATTTTGGGAAATTTCCTATGACAATCTTCCGTTCTTTTGTAGACTGGCATCGCACGACATTAATCTGCCAGTCGCTGTCCCGAAGCGCTATTCCCCTCTTAATTCTATAAGTAATACTTTTAGATATCCAGGTCAAGTGGGGTACCCCCATGAGCACCTGCAAAGCCTCAGTAGAGACTGTGTGGCAGACAGGCTTACACGCTAACAGAACAACACGCTGACAATACAGTATCTTACGATAGCCTACAGCAGTCGTGACTGTTTCGTACCATACTGACGCACCAAACGTTGCACAAGCAGCGAACAGTCCGCCATATATGATCCTAACAGAGCGTCTACTAAGATCCCAATCACTTCGAAGAACACGACGCAGTTGCCCTACTACGCCAACCAAACGGTTACGTACTCTCTCCAGGTGGGGTATAAAATTCATCCGTTCTTTCATAGTAAGTCCCAAGTACTTGACTTCAGTCGCATACTTGAGACCGTTAGCCCGGATGAGCGGTGGACGATTCAATGACAACTTGCCTTTTAGAAGCATTGTCATTGTTTTATCCACTGCAATACTCACACCCACACCATCGCCCCACTGGCACACCATACGCATGGCTTCATTGGCCTTCTGCTCAATATCAGCCCTGGACTGACCTCTCACCAAAATGAGCAGATCATCCGCGTTGCCACGCACTCGAACGTGCGCTCAACTCCCTCAGCAGCGGACCCATCATCATGTTCCAAATAAATGGACCACTGATGGACCCCTGCGGACAGCCACGCACCACGTCCACACCGACGGTTTCGTTGACACCAACGACAACCACCCTCCTACCACAGAAGTAGCTACGCCAGAGATCTAATTCAAACTAAGGGCACTCAGCCTACTAATGATGGTTTCACAACAAAGGTAGTCAAATGCGCCCTTGAAATCAACAAATAGTCCTAGAACGTCTTCTCCTCAGACTGACGAACAGTCTCCACAACGCATCGCCATGCGTCCTCCACGCTTCGGCCCCGCCGAAACCCACAGTTCACCCATGGTGTCCTGAAGCCTCTCAACCATCACCCTCTCCAATACCTTACCCAGCACTGGCAGAAGGCTGATGCCCCGATATGATCGAGGATTGCTCCTGACCTTATCGGGTGACTTCAGGAGCACCACCATCCGGGCATTTTTCCAAACATCCGGAAAATACCCCTCGCCTATGCATTTGCGAAGAAGAGCGCCGATGTAGTCAGGGTTGGCTCTCCAAATGGCTTTCACCATTTCTCTAGTCATCCCGTCCATATCCGGATATTTCCTCGCGCGCACAAGGCCCACCGCATACTCTATCTCGCTCGTCCTCAACTCAGGCGGAGGGTCAGACGCCCCCGCTGGAGGCTGAACTGTTTCCTCCGCCCTCGGGAAGAACACGCTCAAGAGTATGCCCACACTCTCCCTCCAGGATGTGCTCACCACGTAACCAACGCGAATGCCACAAACATCCGCGAATGCCACAAACAGCCACAAACATCCATAGACCTTGCCCCAAGGATCGTCACGATTATCGTGTACGAATGACCTCCAGTCATCCTCCTTGACTTTAACAAGGAAGTCCTTGTACTCCCGCATTGCCTGCTTGAAAGCGGCCAAATGCTGAGCAAGGTCTACCGCGCTCCTCGTCCTGGCCTTTTGGAATTTCTTCCGAAGCTACCGTACGGACCTGCGCTTCACCGTGAGCTCTCGGGCCCCGGTGTCATTGGTTTCCCTAACCCACTCGTTGAGCACATCAGTCTGGGCATCAACCTCCAGCGAACTGAACACGTGCAATGGCATACTCAAAGACGACTCATAAATGAGCTCGCCATATGCCGTCCAGTTAACCCCGCGCGTGATCCAACGCCTTACGGTTGTATGTTCATGCTCTGCTGGTAGATGTGAGACGTTGATCACAATAATATTGTGATCACTCACACCCCAGTCACCGTAAACGCGCCACGCAAACCCCAGCCTCGCTCCCGCTGCAGCATTATATGCAGTGACATCAATGTCAGATACACCATTTGGACCCGCAAACGTGTACACAGAACTCGGCTCATTGGCTACGCTCACATTCTGGGACACCATCCACTCAAACAGCACCTCGCCCCTAATGCGGTTCTGATATCCCAGAGATGTCTGGAACATCTTACTGAACCTCATAGGGGATGATGCGTTCGCGTCTAGGCCAAGGATGAGAGGTATGCTACTAGTTTGTAGTAGCACTCCATCCATATACTCAAGATATGGCTCCAAAGATGCACCAAATCTGCAATATATACTGCAGAGGAACATTTGGCCAAACACCCCCTCAACACATACACATACACCCTATTGACTGGCACTAACGACAGTACACTGGACATTCACATCGTTCACAATGACAGCAGAATTGCACTCGAGATCAGGAAATACCCGCATTGCTGCATGTAATCCCCTTACACAACCATTAGTTGCGTAATGTTCCTGAACCAAAGCAAAGCTGCTGCCATGCTCACACAAAAACTCGCCAAGATCACACATGACAGCTTATGCTCCCTGGCAGTTATATTGTACAATTTGGACACCCATTTTAATTCCTTGCTTCCGCTCGGGCTACGATAGCACTATAGATCGGACAAACTGCCGACATCATCAGATGATCAGCGGTATTCCCCTTGAAAGCACAATTACGGCAATGAATATCATTGCCGCATTGGGCCACCCTATGCCCCATCTCTCCACACCGGCGACAGACATCCGATGCCAGGCGACATTCACTGACACAATTGTCAAATGACATGCACCTGTAGCATCCCAAAACTGGCTCATACTTCCGCACGTAGAAGGAAAACCACTTAATGTAGCAACGAGTTGCCCTCTGAAGGGTTTCCATGGCTACACCACTGCCCTCCAGAATGACATTCGTCACCGCATCCAGATTAGCCTTCCAAGGCGCACTAACCAGTCGAACTGTCTTCCTAAACTCATCCAGGGTCAATACATCACTCAGGTTCTTCATGTACAGATCCTTCATGAAGTCATCAGGAGTAATCTGAGCATGCACCCTTTGAATAACAACCCTAGGGCCTAGCATCTCGTTGAAACTCACTGTCAATGCAACATCCGTGAACTTGCTGTTTCCGATTATTTTCGAACGTTGCGCTACCGAAGGGGTCCGAATAATTGCGCCTCCACCACGGATGGGCTTCACGTCGTGCACACGAAAACCCAACGTAGGTTCAACATCATGGACGACCCTACGAGCCACCTCCTCGCTAGACACAGCAGCATTCGAGCTGCGAATCACCAGCGACCAGGTCTCAACCGGTCTAGCCGTGGGTGCTACGGGTCCTGGCCCAGCAGGCGCCGTCAACCACCTAGGTGTCACGACTGACCCCGTGGGAGCCGCCGTGACCACCACGTACCTTCGGCGCTACATCAAAAAGTCCCTTCAAGCGTTCGTTCTCCAACATCAAGGACATCAACAAACTTTCGTACCTGTTGGCATGCTCCATTATTGCCTGCGTTACATATCGGCCGCATCCAGGACAGTGCTCAGTAGACTACGAGTCACCTCCTTCAGTCCATTAACTGCGCCAACCGACTTTCCCTCGACCCGCTGGCAACGGGCCGACTCCGACGGCGGATCAGTGACGGACTTTTCTGCAACCAAACCAGTTGCCGTCAACCCACTAGATACTCCAGCCTCTTGACCAACTGGAACTGAGTCGTCAATCACCAACGAAGACCCTACCAACACAACCCCGGGAGGAGTTCCCGAACCGGCAGCCAAAACTCCCTTGCCAGATATATCAACCAAGGGTTCATTTGGCTTCACCTTTTGATGTTGATCTCGTCGATCTAGCCCTCGTCGACACACCTGGCGAAGGATCATGTTCACTTCCATATCATTTACATGCGTTTCAAGCTCCGTCACTTTGCTATGGAGTGTATTAGAAACTGGACTGTATTAGAATGTTCCTGCATCTGCTTAATTTTAGTTTGCAGTTGATTAGAACTTTCTAGTTGCTGTTTTGAATTTTCTTGAAGTCTCTGTTCAATTTTGTTGGAATTTTCAATAAGTTTCTGTTCCATTTTTTTTTGGAATTTTCTAGAAGCTGTTTGGAATTTTCTTAAAGTTGTTGTTGCATGGATCCTAACAACTGGCTTATATCAAAACTTTGGGACAGTACTTTTTGCTCAGTATCCAAATTTTTCGGCGATGGTACTGCAGCTTCTACTTTAAACTCATGCTCCGCGAGATCAATGCCTTGGATATCCAATTCCTCAATTAGACGCTTTTGTAGATCTACTTTCGTACCAGCAGTTCGCAGATTACGACTCGCCAGCTCCTTCTTTAGCTGGTCGACTTCAAATTGTTCCAATTGAACCATTTTGTATCACAATCCCACTTCTGACACCAATGTTACGAAAATTCAGTCTACAGAAATCGTTTTAGAAGTTCGTGTCTCTGGATTTTGTACAAAATAAAAAACACACTAATATTTCGTTTTAACTAGTATTAATTAACATTATTTACTTAAATAACAACTTAATAACATTCACTTATAACAACTGTTGTATTACTACAATTTATCTTTACAATGTTCGCTCACGAAATGCACTAGTTCACTATCAAATCACAACTGAAGTGCTGTACCTCAGATGCGGCGCACCACATTGGGAAAAAACGACATAAAACTCGCACATTTTTTTTTTTTTTTTTACAAATTAACCAACGCTCAGGGGATGCCCCCTATTCATGCAATGCACAGTGTTGATCGTAAGAAGGGATGATAGGTTATATGGAGGGTGGAAAGATGGAGTAGTGTCGGTGAATGTTTGTTTTGAACTTGCCAATATCAAAAATGTCGGGAAAAACAGACGCAGGGAGATTGTTCCACAAACGTATCGTGCGACTGAAGAACGAATTCTCTCGGTAATGCGTGGTTCTATTGAGAGCCGAGTGAACTACGAAGGGGTGGGCTTGGTTCGATGCCCGAGTAGAACGAGAGGACACACGACCTGGTGGAATCAGGCCATGTATTTCCCTCGAACACTTACCATTGTAATACCTATAGAACAGGCTTACACACCCTACGGTCCTTCGGTGCTCAAGAGAACCAATAGAGGATGAAATATTTTCATCCCCTATTAAATATATTGCACGCTGTTGGATTCGATCCAGGAACTCCAAAGAAGATTTTGAAGCCCATATGTGCGAATTGTATTCCATCTTAGGCCGAATATAGGTGGTGTAGACAGTGCGCAAGTCAGCAGGAGTGAAGTATGTCTTACACCGTTTTAAAAAACCGAGGCACTTGGCCGCCTCTTTCGACACGTCAAATATGTGATCATTCCAACGGAGATCACATTGAATTGATATGCCCAGAACGTCAAGAGCAGCTGACTCTGCAATATCCACAGCACCCATATTAAGGGGAGGTAGGGTTGAATCCATTCTTTTGTGAGATAACAGACAACATTGGGTCTTGCGTGCATTAAAATCAACTCTATTTGCAAGACCCCACTCGGAGATTGTTTTAAGGTCATTATTGAGTGTGTCATTCATAGTGCGTCTTTTACTCTCAATCTCCAAAGAGGTTGGGCGCTTTTTGAACGAGTATGAATGACAAATGTTGCTATCATCTGCAAAGGAGTGGATTGGGTTCTGGGTCAATGACAGAAGGTCATTGATAAATACCAGAAATAGGGACGGGGATAGGACGGAACCCTGCGGAACTCCAGAATTGATGAAATGTTGTTCCGAAAGAACACCATCCATCGCAACTCGTATTGAACGACCCTGGAGAAAACTCGATATCCATCGAGTAAAAGATTCACCAACACCATATGCAATTAGTTTTGAAACGAGGGCTTTATGCCACACTCGATCAAAAGCCTTGGAGATATCAAGAGCAACAGCCTTGCTCTCCCCGAAAAGGTGAACACAATTATTCCACTTTTCGGAGAGGACCGCCATCAAGTCACCTGTGGATCTGGTCCTACGGAAACCGTATTGTCGGTCACTGAGCAATTCGTTGTGCTCAAGATAGTTCACAAAGTGGAAGTTAATTACGCTCTCCATTACCTTGGAGAGTGCAGAGCATATTGCAATGGGTCGGTAATTGGCAGGGTTCGTGGCCTCGCCCTTTTTCGGAACTGGCTGGACATTGGCAACCTTCCAACAAGATGGAAAAACTCCTGTCGTGTAGGAGATGTTGAAAAGGTTACGCAACGGACAAGCCAGCGTTGACGCGCACTTCTTCAACACATGGGCAGATATGCCATCTGGCCCAGAGGCTTTGTTAATGTTGAGGTTTTCTAAAACCTTTTTAACTGCCCGAGTTCGAAAATGTATCTCCGGCATTGCAGAAGAAACAAAATCGACGACAGGCAGTGGTTGATTACTATCTGGGAGCGTTGAATTATTTGCAAATAATTCTGCCAAGAGATTAGCTTTATCAACCGGGTCAGTGAAGGTCTGGCCATTCATACTAAGAGTTGGAGTAGACGATGTCGTCTGATTCTTCACCCTTTTTACAAATGACCAGAAATTTTTACTACCCCTGTGATAGAGTAGGACCTTTTTGCGCGCGTTTTGTTCGTGAAGAAACTTTTCGCGCGAGATCACGGCATTACAGCGATTCCTAGCCTGTATACGAAGTCTTTCAGTATCAGCATTCTTGTTAGAACGCCAAGTCTGAAAGGCTTCCTCTTTCGACCTGACTGCAATCCTGCAAGTCTCATTAAACCAAGAGTGGTCCTTAGGTTTAATGCTAATTTTTTTAGAAGGTATGAAGGACCGCATACCTAATAAAATAATATTTTGTACCATTAAAGCCGCAGCATTTATGTCTCTGTCAGCGAAACACAATTTCCAATTAAAATTGCGAAAAAAATCATTTAACGCAACCCAATTTGCTTTTTCATAAAGCCATACATTTCTCTTCGGGGCTTTAATCGAAGAGGCGCGTAAACTAGAATACGAAAACTCAGCGGAAACAGTACAGTGGTCGGAATTACCAAGAGGTGCAAGGACTTTTACATCATATTTTTCATGATGTGAAGTCAGAAAAAGGTCTAGGACTTTTGGGCTTTGCCCGCCGACGCGTGGAATATACGTCGGCTCCTTCACCATTTGAGTGAGTTGGTTGCACTCGGCAAAAAGCTCAACATAACAACCCTCCTGTGTTGATAGACCCGAGTGGCTCAACCAAGTGGCGTTGTGCACATTAAAATCGCCGGCAACAACAATTTCACTGCCTGAAAATTGCTCCAATATATTTGAGATCGAATCAGATAAGGCATCCAGCTTATTACAGGTGGAAACCCTATCTAAATTCGGACTCCTATATAGAAAGCACAAGTGCATGATGTGTGTTTGAATTTTGAATTTAACCCAAATAGTATTAAATTCGCTATCCGACACACTATGTTGTTGCTGCAGTTGATACGCAACGTCACTTCGGATAAAAAGAGCAAGGCCCCTATGGGCAGAGAATAATGGCAATAGGTGATAATCAGGTATATGAAAATCCAGTGGATCTGCACCCTCATTAACCTGGGTCTCACCTAGTGCCATTATTTGTGGCCTATGGATGGACACATACGCATATACCGAGAAAAAGTTCGCCCTTAGCCCACGAATGTTGCAAAAATCTATGCGAAATTTTTGCGACATTTTTTCTACTGGGCAACTTCAAAACAGACATACATACTACCAAGGCGCAGCAGTTGAAACAAACAAATGAGAGCGTAAGTCAAGCCGTGGTGAGTGTTATGCCTTCACTACAGCATAGATTACGCACTCACTGCAGCCTCAACCGTGCGCGCTAGTAGCGTGGAGTAGGATGGGGGAGGGAGGGGATACGTCAACAAACCTGTGCAATTGCAGCAAAGAGCATAGAAAAGCCCTTTGCGTCGGCAATTGCAAAAACAGCGAGTGCGGCAACTCAGCAGGCAGCGCGAAACAGGTTCTATTATGTGGTTGTTGTTGTTTAATTATTATTGTTTTATTTATTTGGTGTTTCTTTTTAGTTTTTTATGTCAATTATTATTAGTTTATGTTTTAATTTAATTTTGTTTTATTTCGTTATTTTTCTTATGTTGGGCGGGCACATTAAACACAGTTTTTGAAACACATTTATACTAAACGACGGACGGAACACGTTAAAAAAGACAAGAGACGACACGACACGTCCGTCCCCCATAAGTGCGTTGACGCACTTTTTTGAGTTTTTAGATGTTTGATTACATTAAGAATTTTGTTTTATTTTATATAATATTTGTCTTCAAATTTACTGCTATAAATCAATTAGAGAAGTGTAATGTAATGTATTCATGTCAAGAATATTAAAGGATTATTAAAAAAATTTTAAGGATATTCTGTGGACTTATAATGTTCAAAATTTGTGAATTTTTTTTATTGTGTTTTTAATTCGCAAAACTGATTTTTTAAAATAATTGTTAAAACGATGAAATATCTTAACAGTTTTGGCTACAAATGCCTACTAATACAAAAATACATAAAAACCGTGTTTGACTTTCAGAAGGTACAATTTTTTAAAATATTCACTTTTGTTGCCGAGTATAATATATATTTTATATATCGTCGTTGTAGAACGAAAAGTCACCAAACATATTTTCAAAATGCCAAAAATCCATTTACAAAAATCTCCACATGATAAAGAAAATGTAAATCTATCAATTGATGTTTCAACTTTAAAAATACATCAATTACTAGTAGTAATCAACACACTCGAAATTTTGGTGACTTTTCGTTCTACAATGACGTTATATGTATATATATATATATATATATATATATATATATATATATATATATATATATATATATATATATATATATATATATATATATATATATATATACATATATAACCAGCTCAAGTCAAGCACTACACAGCACAAATATCAAAAAAATATATCTCAAAATGGCGGTGCTAACTTCCACCCAAAATTTGAAAATTATTTTTAATTTTCTCAATTTTTAATATATTTTATTATTGTTTGCTAGCACAACCAGCACAAACCGAGCACAAGTCAGCACAATATACGTTTTTTGATTATCTCAAAATGGCGGTGCTAACTTCCACCACATAACACAATCCCACTTCTGACACCAATGTTACGAAAATTCAGTCTACGGAAAACTGTTCTACGAGTTCGTATCGCTGGATTGTGTACAAAATAAAAACGCACTTATATTTGGTTTTAACTAGTATTATTTCAACTAGTATTAATTAATTTTATTAATTTAAATAACAACTTAAAGAATAATCACTTATATCAACTTCTGAATTACTACAATTTATCTTTACAATGTTCACTCACGAGATGAACTAGTACACTATTAAATCACAACTGAAGTGCTGTACCTCTGATGCGGCTTCCTTATATACTGCATGCATCAGTTCGACACGTTTCGACAAGCTTCGACTTGTTTCGAGAACCTTCTACTCGTTTCGTGAATGACGCATGCTATTGGCATCTCATTCGCACTAATGTGTTTTAATGCGCTGATCTTCCATCTCTTTCTCGCACACTGCCTTAGTGCGCTGAATGATCTTCCGTCTCTTTCTAACATATGTTTAGTGCGCTGAATTGTCTTGCGTCTCATTAATTATTGTTGATTGCTTGCACTATGGGGCAAATTACATCATTTCGTAACAATATATATAATGCTATGAATTTTATATATATAGCATTATATATATATATATATATATATATACATACATATATATATACATATATATATATATATATATATATATATATATATATATATATATGTTGATATATATATATATATATATATATATATATATATATATATATATATATATATATATATATATATACATATATCCAGCGGTTGGAACTCACTTTCTTTCAATGAAATTTGGCTGATAAAGCTTATTGAGATATGCAATGACCATTTTTTACATTGACCTTAGATATAGTGCTTTAAAGTTACAAAAAGTTAAAGGTCCAAAAATCACTTTTGTATGGTTGCTTATATTTCAATATCTCTTAAAGTAGAAATGCTAGAAACTTCGTTTTAAAGGTAATAGTGCATGGTTTAAGAAAAATTAAGTAGTAATTTCTAAACTTTAACATGTGGCATTGCATATCAAAATTGATGTCCTTAAAAAATTAAAAATTCTGAAAAAATCGTGTAATTTGGTTGATTTAATATAAATGTTCATTCCAAAATTCAGGATGATATTCTGATAGCAACATATTTTAAAAATTAATTTTCTAAATTTTTAAAAAAATGTTGTATTTAAAAAAAAATATATTTTTCAAAAGTAAAATTTGCAATAATTTTTTAAAGTATTTGTAACTCTGATTTCTTAAATGGCGTCAGTTTCATCAAACTGTCTCTAGTTTTTGAGATATATACCATTTTTCGAAAAATGTGAAAAATAAACCCCAAAATCAATATCTCAAAAACTAGAGTCAATATGAATTTAGATTGATTCTGATTTTATAAATCAGAGTTAGAAATACATTCATGAATTATTGCAACTTTTACTGTAAAAAAAAAAATTTTTTAGCTTTAAAACGAGCCATCAATGGAGTTTATAGCTTATCTACTTTAAGAGATATTGAAATATGAACAACCATACAAAAGTGATTTTTATCCCATTTTTGTGTGGTCAAAAAAAAAAATTGGTCAATGCATATCTCAGTAAGCCTAATCAGCTCCCAAATTTCACTCAAATCGAAAAGGTAAAATCTCAAAATTTACTTTTTTTGGTCGATTTGGTGTGGAATGGCCCTTATATATAATTTATTCTTTTATTATTATTATTTCTTTGAAGTTGGTACTTCCAAGGGGGGAGTATGTTCTCGCCCATTATAATTATACGTTTTTTTTTTATTGATTTTCTTGTTGAATTAACTTTATAAATAGCCAATTTGAATTCCTTTGTAGAGTGTATTATGAAGTTATGAAATTCGCTCTAATTTGAATTCGCCCTAATTTACTTCTCACACACTCATTATAGTTTAAGGTTTACTTATCATATTATATACTAAGCAAATCTTTAAATTGTGTAGCTTAATTGTAATTTTAATTTGAAATTAATCCATGGTTTTTGAAAACTGTTTGACAGACTGAACATTTGTTTAGGAAAAATTGAAAACAAAACATCAATGCTTTGTTTACAAATTCATAATAAAATTTAAACGAAAAATTTTAAAATAAATAATTTCAACACTTTAGTAATTTTCAAGCTGTCTATGGATTCCAGAAGAACACCGCGGTGTATAACAGAAGTGAAAAAGTGAATTTGTGGTGTGAAATTTTAATAAATTAGCCAAATTCAAGTGCAAAAAACATAACATTGAAATAAAGTTTAAATTGACAATTAATTGTTGCATTTTTGTATTGTATGTAGGGATGTCAATCCCGGACTATTTTTCAATCCCGAAATTTCGGGACTAAAAAATTTAAATCCCAGATATGAATAACCATATCTGTGTTTAAATAATAAACAATTATAATGCTTAAGTCAAACAAAAGTCATATATTCAAATGCATCTGTTTTCAGGTTGGGTATTCAAATATACATGGTATACTAAATCCGCGATATATAAACCCCAGTTGATCATCAAACATTTTTTTAATACTTTTTATTTAAAATTTATTTTTTAGTACAAATATAAGAAAATTAAAATTTTGAATGAACAACAAAATTTGTTATTGGGATATTAGTTTTTTGTGGAAAACAATATTTTATAAAAAAAAATATAATTTTAAAAATATAATTTTAAGAAGTTTGTTTTTAAATGCAGTGAAAAATGCAAAAATAATAAATTGCATTTTTCTCCAAAACATTACGTATACGGAAAAAACTAAAAACGCAGTTGGAATCAGTACATTAAAATTATATAGGCATGATATGAGAAAATGATTGCCGAACAGTGTTATTAGTCGAAAGTGACGTAATTTTTAAAAATGTGTGAATTTGTTCAAAGTCAAAAAGCATGTAATTCATTATTATTTACGTCAGTGTTTTAAGATTTTAGTCTATTAAATCCAAGGATTGAAACCGTAGCCGAAACCGATATCCGTTTAAAACCGATATCCATTTAAAACCGAAACCGTAATCGAAACCGTTATACGAAAATCAGAAATAAACCGTTTCGGTTTTATACCAGTTTAAAACGGTTTTTAAAAAAGCATAAAAAGAAACAGGAAAACATATTTTATTTTATATAGAAGATCTTAAGTACAAGGCATGTTTAATGTCATTTAATAAAATTTTGAATTCCCATAATAAAAATTTTTTCTTGTACAATTTTCGGCGAGCTAGACTAAGCTTATGTCCCATAGTGCATTGTTAAGTTATATGAAAAATATGGAATTAAAAGAAATTTTATACAAAAACCGAAATCAAAACCGAAACCGTAACTTGGAACCGGTATACTGAAACCGTTTCGTAATAAAAACCTAAAACCGAAACCAAAACGCGGAAAAAACCGAAATCGAAACCGTTATTCGTTTAGGTTTCAAACCTTGATTAAATGTTAGATTTACTTTTTCACAAAATGTGTACACAAACATTGAAAGACTTTTGAATAAACAATTGATCTACTAGCGTTTTTTGTAATCCCGAAAATCCCGGGATGAGTTTTTCGGGACTGATTTGACTCAAATCCCGGGATCCCGGGATTGACATCCCTAATTGTATGCCAACTAACTGTCTAAATGAACTAACCTTCAACCATGAATAAATCTCTGGCTTGTGGAGTTGGTTTGTGTATCAGACAAATTTGGTTTGGGAACAAACTATATAATCGAATATTCGAATATCGATATTCGAAATATACTCGAAAATATTTGAAATATTTTCAGTCGAATTTACAAGTTATACAATTCGTTGGTTTTTTTTCGAAGGCAGTTTCATTCAAATAAACATTTTATTGAATATATGTAAAGAAAACGAATGCGTAACAACTGCATTAACTTATAGAAGCGGAGACGAAATCGATGTTGTTGGAGGAGAAGTGTGGTGTGCATAGGTAAAATAAATGGTAGTTCTAAAGGTATAAGTGTAAGTGTAATAATAAATAATGTAAAATAAATAAATAAACTACACAGAACAGCTCTTATACAGAACCACCACGAAACAATAAAATTACATTTTTTAACATAAATATTGAGATTATGTGCATAAAATGTATGAAAATGTATGGAACTAATACATTAATACGATGAAATTGGTCCTTGGTTAAGGTACTCGACAAAAAACATAAAATAAATCTACAAATACATAAATGATAAAAATCTTTTTTTTCTGTGTAGGGTAATCCTAATTTCAAATCAACGTAAGGCAACCGGATGCAACGTACATACAACTGATGCGACACTTATGAAAAAAAACCTGATTGGAAATCGTATTAATGTAATATGAACGAGATTTTATTAAAAACCTTTTATAATAAAATTCGATGGCAAAATTATTCTAATAAAATATTCTAATAAATAAATAAATAAAGTTTTAAATCAAATACAAAAAACATACAAATTTTCAACATTTTTAAAAATTTGAAATATCTCAAAACGTTGACTTTATGTCATTGCAAAAGTTATTGAGATACCTTTGTTCACAAAACTATTTCTTGTTTAAATGGTCTCAAATTTGGTAAAATCAGTTTAAGAAAATTTTAAATATACATCGAATTATATAGTATAAGAGTAAGATCAGGAAACCCGAACAGGCAACCTGATCGGGATAACAACTTCGGATAGCGTCATGTTTTGAATCAGGCACTGATTAAAACCCCTGATCATAGCTTGATTTGAAATCAGGCTGCCTGATCAGACAATGTCGAGTCCTGAACTAAATTTGCACTCGGGTTCTTTTATGTGGGCGCATCCAGTTTTTTTTGCTTTTGTAAAATATAAGAAGCTGTTTGCCTCTTTGTTACTGTTACTGTAAAATTTAAAATAATTCACTTGTTATTTAGAATTGGAACCAATTAAGCAATGTTAAATTATTTCATTTGTAAGTCAAAAAGGTTTACAATATGCGATCATTTTAAACATACCGTCTTAATTTAAAACGACAAAAATTCTCACTTTTTGATAGCAAACACCCAGCAATTTAAAAAACTTTCAAATATATTTGTTTGCTCTTTTATCGAAATACAATATAAATATATTATTTTGATTATAACCATGGATGAAAATGTTGATGCCATATTAAGACCAACTTTTACAAATTTTTAAAGTGCAGAAACATGTCCAAAAATTTCAATTTCCCACATTACCGCATATCGCACTTTACTTTAACAAGGTTCCTCTACGTTATATTTTCAATACATGTATATAATGTTTGTTGTTATTAATCCACAACACTATCAAAAACCAAAAATTTTAATTCATGGGAGATCACTACTATATTTAAATGTATCATCGGCAGATGTAGTGCTTTGGAGAAGCTGGTGTAAGAGTGAAGTAACAAATGCTTGTTCTGATTTTTATGTGTGCACCTTTCTATGTGAAATTACAAGGGTGCACCGGGAGGCATCTGTGTCTGTGTGCCCGATATGTTATGTGCCCGATATATTATGGTGATGGTTTTGTAATTTTAACACATTTAAAATTCAATTATGTAAAAATTAACTAACATTTTATATATTTTTTGTATGTTTTTTAGGATAGTACTATTAAATACGGTTTGGAAAAAAATTACGATTTTTAACAGTCTACATCAAAAAGTCTGTGGGCAATTAAAACAATCTGATTCATTACAAATGGATATGTTAAACAAGTTTTTCAATCCAACTTCTAATGCAAGTAAAATTGTAACCTTTAAGTATTTAAATGAAGAACTTTTGGAAATTGAAAATCGATATTGGAGTTCTAACCACAGCAAGTGCTATGCTTTAGCAGATGACTGCGGTAATATAATAATATTGCTCTTAATTTACACTTCGCCAACACATGCAATAAAGTAAGTCTTTTTATATTTTTCATTCATATTTTTAGTTTCCGTCCACTTTGGACGTCCACACCAATTCCCATTTTGATTTAGCGGACGGAAATTGCAACTAAGGGTCAGTTTTTCAGTACTTCTTTAAACGTAGTTTAAACTCCGTTTAATTAATCTTATATTTAAATAAAAGACGGTTAACTGTGTTATCAGTTTTTAGTTATTTAAAAAATTTCGTGTCAAAACCATTGAAAGTTTAAACGTAGTTTAACCCTTCAGCATCGGTCGTTTAAACTTAGTTTAAACGACGATTGCCGTCCACTGAAAAAAATCAATTCTGATTTTAAACTGAGTTTCAACCACAAATTAACTTCAAACTGGCACTGATAAACTGTCCCTAATTGTATTTGGCTAAAGTTCACTTTACCGGCCACCTCTAACAAAAATAAAATTGGCACCCTTTATTTTCGCAAAAAAACTAATAAATGCATCGCTCGGACATCGCCCGGTACACCTATTTACAAGTACTGAGTACTCAAATGAAAGGTAGTCTCCTCACGATTACAAATCTGTAGTTATTTTTTAAATCTGTCAATTCTAGCTGCCACCAGACCAATTTATATTATTTCAATAGTAAAGGGTTTTTTTACAGGGACGCTACAAAAGTAGAGCGACAGGGACAGCAAATTTCTTTGCCGCTCTTTTGTCATTTCTCTTCAGTAAGGTTTGCCATTTCATGATGGAAAGATATACGAGCCAACTTTGGGTTGAGCAACAACTTGAAAATGATTCGGATTTTCATCGAAAAATCATCTTTAGCGATGAGGCTCATTTCTGGCTGAATGGCTTCGTCAATAAACAAAATATGCGTTATTGGTCAGACAGCAATCCACACGTACTCCATGAGTCATCATTGCATCCCGAAAAAATTACGGTTTGGTGCGGTTTATGGGCCGGCGTCGTCATTGGGCCGTACTTCGTCCGTGATGATCAAGACTGGCACATTACTGTGAATGGGAATCGCTACCGTTCAATGATAACCGAATATTTTTGGGCCCAATTGGATGATATGGACTTGGAGGACATGTGGTTCCAACAGGACGGCGCCACAAGCCACACAGCGAATGCCACAATCAATTTATTGGAAACCAAGTTTGGAAAACGTGTTATCTCACGAACTGGTCCAGTCGATTGGCCGCCTCGGTCGTGCGATTTGACGCCGTTAGACTATTTCCTGTGGGGCTACGTCAAGTCTATGGTCTATGCCAACAAGCCAGCGACGATTGATGAACTTCGTACGAATATCGAACGTCAAATTGCATCAGTATCGGCCGATTTGTGCTTGAAAACCGTCGAAAATTGGGTTCAGCGTCTGGACTTCTGCAAGCGTGCCCGTGGTGGCCATGCAAAAGAAATCGAGTTCCATACATAATGACATCGAACGTACTTTTACAGGAATAAAGAATTTCATTGATATCCAAACCCGTTTTTGTTTTATTTACTTTTGTAGCGCTCTTATTGAAAAACCCTTTACATCGAAAAAAATACTGTAATAAAAAAAATAAAAATGTATTTAAAAAAATACATATATCTTTGATTTACGTCCAAAAGCAAATGTATTTATTTTTACTACATTGATGTAGTTGTTTTTGTATGGGAAATAACCACATAGTTTTTCTGCATTTCTATACAAAAATTTAATACATTTGTATTAAAATAAATGTTGTCTTTATTTATACTTCATGAAATATGTAGAAAAATTACTACATATACCTTTTATTTTACTATAAAATGCGGTTATTTTACTTTGTTTTTATAATTAATATTAAAAAATATATATTTTTATTGTTTTTATTAAAAACAATTTTTTAATTCAGAAAATTGTTTGAATTAATATTAAAATTTTTTTTGATTTCCATGAATAAGGTACAAGAATTATTAATCTGAAAATTATTTAATTGTATAGTACACAAACAACTAAAGGGTGTTACTCAAAACTATAAGAAAACGAGTTGGGAAAGTTAGGTCACATGGGTAAGTTCGGTCACATGAGGCGGACTTGTATAGTCGGGTCCGACTATTGAATACCCTACACCTGTTGTAATTAAAATGTCGGTTGCTTTGGCTTGTGTCCAAATATCGCAACGTTCCATTTATAATTACCCATGATGTCCTACCAGAGAATGCCCAACGTTGAAGTTCCATTTTTATTATGAAATAATTAATACAAGTCTTTTCTTCTAAGATATACTTTTATTTAATGAAAGTTTTACTCATAAAAGAAACACGTCTGCACTCTAAGGTAGTTAAAACCATAATCCAACTTAAACCATATTCTTAACCTCTACTTATCACCTCGGTCGCACCAATATTTACAAACACCAGATTGGAGTGTCATCATATTGTGAAATAATCAATTCGTATTGGGGTGATCGTGAGAAAAAGTTATATGTGCTTTAGTTCCCTGTACGCCGCATGCAGGTGCTACCTGATGAGGCTTAGATTACAACTAATACATTTGTTGTTGTCATCATATGTGTATAAGAATAAGTGTATCAAATAAGTGTATGAGAAAAATATGAATGCATGCATAACAGTAAGCATTTTTGGTTTTACATTATTATGTTTAATATGAATATGCTTAAATGTGCTTAAAGGCGATGGGCCGATTTTTCAAATGTTGTTGTTCTATTATATTTCACTTGTTGTGACAATATTCGAATACGTATGTTCTTGGTTGTTGCATTATTATGGTAAAATTGTTGCAACTTTCTTTGCTGATTTGTCAAACTTCTATATCCATATCCATAGGGTAGCTCCTTCATCTTAATTAAACATGTATTGATGTCTAATTGTTTTCGTCCGCGCCATAACTTTCCATGTCGCTTTATCATTATTCTTTTGTACTTCATTCTTAGCTTTGTACTTCATTACATCGCATTACCATTTCAGACCTTTTCCCAACAAAATTAAACGACCTTCTCTTTGGCAATTAGAATATGAGCATATTGTCTTTTACGTTAATTTTTATTGTTTGGTGGATTGCTTGTTCCCTTCTTTGTGCCTGTTTTACTTCTTTGTGTGCTTCGTCGTGGTTGAAGTACATTTGCAGAATCAGGATTATTATTAAAATACTTATTACTTGTTTACAATAACTTCATACTTAATTTAATTTAACATAATTTTTAATTTATATAGAATATTCAAATTTTATATATTCATTGTATGTTTATATTGAACATTTCTTTTATTACTTTTAATAAAATGTACATGTACTTTAAAAACCATTAATTTTTCCTTAATATTTCAATAGCACATGAATCAATGCTAGTCATTTTCAAAAATACTGCACTAATTATTAATTTAATTAAGCTTGATATATGATAATATTTTCAATCATGATCTTGGTTAAAACGTTTGCTAGTTTGTTTGTTTTTGTCGCTGCATTAACGTATACCGTTTCATTTTCAGTCCATTAGTGCAGTGGTTCCAACATGCAAAACGCTGATTTGCATTTAATCACTTATAACTATACCTAAGCTCCTCACTTATATCAGTTTGTGCTCCGCTTACGTCTATCTGTATTTCAAGTACAACGATCTTTCTTTCGTTTGTTCGATCTTCTCGATTGTCAATGCCCTTGACAATGATACAATGATGGTGCTAACCTATCTCAAATATAGTGCCAATATATATTTTATTTCTTTTGCTAATTCGTACTGAAATCTTTGCTTAATAAATATCTAATATAATCTTATAATCACTATATTCCTTTATCTATTTTCACCTTTATACATTTTTTAGTACATGATTTAGTAACCTTTTAAAATTAATACGTTGCTATTCCCTCATGCACTTATTTATTTGATTAAGATTTAAAAACATATTCCTAAAAAGAAAATTATTATTAACGCGGCATTTCTTTACCTTATATTATTGTTTGCAATAGTACGCATTTCATTTTAACATGATTACGTGTTATGATCATCATGAACTATTGGTTCAGTGCACTTATTTATTTGATTAAGATTTAAAAACATATTCCTAAAAAGAAAATTATTATTATTATTTATTATTGTTTGCAATAGTACGCATTTCATTTTAACATGATTACGTGTTATGATCATCATGAACTAGTTATTTATTTCTTTATATTTATTTATTTAATTGTGGAAAACTTCAAAAATATATGCTTTTAATAAGTTGTTATTGAATTCTTTCCCTTTTCCATTGATGGAAATTATTGTCGTTACAGGACTTACTATCGAAATTACCTTATAGGGTCCTACCCATATTGGAGAAAATTTATTCTTTCTATTTTGATTTTTTAATAATATTGTATCACCTACGTTAAATATTGTTGGGTGTAATGCGCTATCATAGCTTTGTTTAGATTTTTCTTTTGCTTTATCTTGATTATGTCTCACGAAATCATGTGTGTGTTGAATCTGATATTTTAATAATTTGTTGTAATCATCAGTATTATAAATTGGTGAACATTTACGTTTTATATTAGTGGGAATATCAAAATCAAACCCATATAAAGTACGGAAAGGCGTTTGCCCAGTTGACATATGTAATGTGTTATTGTGCACGTGCAATGCCGAATTTAACCATTGGTCCCAGTTTCACACATATTTTTTTTGCAAAACTTCGCAAATATTCTGCTAACGGTCGATGGCTTCTTTCCAAAGATCCATTAGCTTGTGGATGATATGGCGTAATATGTAACTTTTTAATTCCTAACAACTTACATGTATCTGAAAACAGTTTAGAGACGAAAATTGAACCATTGTCGGTAACTAATACTTTTGGAATATTTAAGCGCGTAATGATTTCGTCGTAAAATGCTTTCGCTACAGTGCTTGATTCTGCGTCCGGTATAGCTACGCAACACAAATATTTTGAAAAATCATCTTGAAATGTTAATATATATTTATTCCCAGAGATAGTTTCTGGTAAAATTCCTACAAGATCCTTGTATTCTTTATCAAATGGTCTCACTGGCGTATCAGTTAGGACCATTGGCATTTTTGTAAGCCTAGAAATTTTATTTACTTGGCATTTTGAACAATTTTTTACGTAATCTTTTATTTGTTTCTGCATACCTTTCCACTAAAATTGTCTTCTGATTCTAAAATATGTTTTTACTGCGCCCTGATGGCCTCCTAATGCGGAATCATGAAAATCTTTATTACCATTTTAATCTCTTCCGGGTCCGATAATAAGTGTACAGAATTTGTTTCGTTATTTGCATCTGTTATTTTTTCATCTGCGACCGGTGTACTAATTTGGGGCTTTGTTTTTCTAATTTGTTGATCTAATTTATTTTGTGTAGTTGTATATATATGTTGTATATATATGTATATATATATATGGTATTCTGCTTAAAGCATCAGCGTTCAAATTCTTTTTACCTTGTTTGTAAATTATTTCAAAATCATATTCTGACAGTTTATGTCGGAAATGCGCAAGGCGGGATGTTTGATCTTTTATGTTTGCAATACCTTTTAGAGGCTGATGATCTGTAATAATTCTTTGTTGCCCAAACAATTGCTAAAACTCTTTTTCAATGGTAGTATATCGTTTTTCGGCCCCTTTTAATGCCCTACTCGCAAATGCGATTGGTCTATCGCTTCCAACTTCGCCTTGCGACAGTATGGATATGAGAGAATTGATGATGAAATTGTTGATTCTTTCAATTTAATATATGAATTTAGACAATCGTCTGTCCATGTAAATTTAACGTCGTTCCTAAGTAAATTATTAATTGGTAATGATATTTTGGCCATATTGCCTATGAATTTTCTGTTTCTTGGCACAGGAATATTTTTTACGCATTCGACCTCAGAGGGATATGGCAGCGCACCTAGTTCCGAACATTTATGTCCTAAATATACAACTTCGCGACGTAAAAACTGAAATTATGTTCTCTCAATTTCTGTAATACTTTACTTAATCTATAGTCATGTTCGCTTAAATTTGTTCCATACACAACTATGTCATCGAGATACACAAAACAATCGATACCCTGTAAACCTGTTAATATGTGGTTCATTATTTGAAAAGTGGCTGGTGCACCTGTTAAACCAAATGGCATTCTATTAAATTCAAAATGTCCAAGTCCCATACTGAAAGCAGTTTTTTTCTTTATCTCTTTCATCTACTAAGATCTGGTGATAACCACTTGCTAAATCTAAAGTTGAAAATTATCTACTATGCCCTAGCTGATCTAATATCTCATCTATACGAGGAATCGGAAATACTTGTTTTATTGTTACATCATTTAGTTTACGAAAATCTATTACTCCATAGTCTCGATTTTTTGTTATCGTCCTTATCGCTCTTTTTTGGTACTAATAATAATGGTGAATTCCAAGGTGATGTGCTTGGAGATATAATGCCATCATCTAACATTTTTACTACTTGTCTATTAAATTCTTCCCTATGTGTATGTGGAAGTTTATATTGTTTCTGATAAATTGGTGGTTGGTTCCACTGTGTGGTTATTTCATGTTAAAGAGCTGGCGTGTATGTTAATTCATCGCCATCTAAGTGAAAACGTCATGATAAGAAATACACAAATTTTGTAAAGATGTAATTTCGTGGTAATTCAAAGTTTCGTCAATTTGAATTTCCCTCAATAATCTGTTAATTCTATTTGTTATATTTACTGAATTTACGCTATTTATTGTAGAATTTTTTGTATCCGATTCTTTATACAGATTAAAATTCGAAAATTTTGGTGTTAATTTGTTGTCTATTAGATTTCTTTTTTGAAGCATAAACTTTATTTTTGCTAACATTTGATAGACTTTCGCCTAAATATACACCTGGAGAAATTTCTTGTTTTATCGTATTAATATTAATACGATTGGAATTTTTGTTTTTAAAGGTAATGATACTATTATCGCGGTTCTCGCTAGAATTTTAATGTGTTGATTGAAAAAAATGTTTTGTATTTCTGTCTGTGTTTTCATTGGTAGTTTTATAATATTA